>JBBDHG010000568.1:20000-37500 GCA_037951165.1 Lophius americanus
CCTGCTTTATATCCAAAGTTTATGTCCTTGTTTTAATCTTCTGTATGTGTATGTATGTGTGTGTGTGTGTGTGAATGTGTGTGTGTGTGTATGTGTGTGTTTATGTGTGTGTGGGTGTGTGTGTGTGTGTATGTGTGTGTGTGTGTGTGTGTGTGTATGTGTGTATGTATGTATTTGTCTGGATAATCTTTAGTTTGAGTTTCAAGTGACTCGATCCTGTTCCTACATAGACCTCAGTGTGAGGAAGAACTGGGTTGATTTTGGGAAAAGTCGGTTGTTAGTTAGTTAGTTAGATAGTTCAAATTATAATCTAATAATTTATATTATAATCTAATAATTTATATCATAATCTAATAATTTATATTATAATCTAATAATTTATATTATAATCTAATATTTTATATCATAATCTAATAATTTATATTATAATCTAATAATTTATATCATAATCTAATAATTTATATTATAATCTAATAATTTATATCATAATCTAATAATGTGAACAAAACTTTTATTTTGAAGACTTTAATCAGCGGGATTTCCTGTACAATGCAGAGGATTGGGGACCTTTCGCTGATATAAACTTACTTTTGTCTGTTTTCTGTTTTGACTCTTTGTATTTGGATCAGAACCGTAACCGTTACGATCTAAAACTCCTCGTCTTCATCATTCATGCCCTTATTTCTAGAGGGCGATGCCCCCCTCCTGCTGTAGTCCTGGACCCAGCGCTGACGTGGAGTCGCTGAAGAAGACTTCGCTGAAGAAGACTCCGCTGCCTTCGTCACAGGAACGTTCTCTCCGGTCCGTAGATAATAAAGACACCTTGTGGATGAAGAACCGAGCAGCCGGCGGTTGATGGCCTTCACTGATCCAGAGGATTCCTGCTCGCCGACTTACTGAGGATTAATTTCAGTAAGCCGCCAGAGAACACAGCATATAGATAATACGTACTAATGTCCTGACCCGGTTCCCTCTCCCTGCAGAACCTTCTGACTGCGCTGAAGAAGAGTCCCATCCGTGTCGCTGCCGAGGATGACTTTTCTTTTGTTTTATTTAGGTGATAGTTTCAACGTTGTTTTATGTTGTGATTTGGGTTGTGGACCCAGCCGGACGCCCGCGGTTCTGTGGGGCAGGATGGGTCGTTCCTGCCGAGATGTGCTGACCCGACAGTCTGAGGAATCAGCAAACAGAAGAAACACGGTTTGTATTTGAAAGCTGACAGAGACGCAGCGAGATGATGAAGGCTGCTGCTCACTGGACCATCGTCTCCGTCAGAACATTACTCTGCAGTCGGACTGAACATCTGGCCGGGTCCGTTTCCTCTCCTCCCCCCCGCCTGCTTCTGCTTTCAAACGTTATTTATGAAGATAGGCTCCGTATGACAGATGTGATCCGCAGAAATGTCAACCTTTATTTGTTTTCCCTCAACAGATTTATTCTGGCTAAAGGACTAATCCGTAGAAAATAATGCAACGCGGCGTAAAACAATATGAAACTGATTAAACAAAAAAAGGGCTGAGCGGGTTCATCGGGTTCTGAATAATGTACATCAGTGTCGGCTGCCGGGTTTAGACATTTGAGAGGATGGAGAGATTTTATTTCTAATTGGTGATAAATTAAAATTTTATTTTAATTTTATTTTTTTAATTTTTTAAAAACAAATGTTAAAAACACGGAGTCAGTTTTTATGGTTCTGGCTTCGTTAACTGGACCGAGTGGTTCCACGTTTCCTGTTAGCAAGACGTTTTTTGGTTTACCTTAAGTGCTCTTATTTTGAAGGAGTAGACCGGAAGTGTGTTGTGCTTTGATGAGAAAATAAAGTACGAGCTGTCCTCATGTTAAACATTGAAACCTTCGTGTTTCATTATTTTGTTGTTTCAAAGTAAAAGCACGTGTCTTCAACCTTCAGCTACACTGACAAACATATAAAATAAAAATAAAATCAAATAAAAAACTTCTACAAATTCCTCGTCACTGTTGAGCTTTTCCAGCAAGGACGGATGTGGAACAATGAGCTAACAAGCTTAGCGGTTAAAGACGTTTGTTCGCTTTGCTAGCTGCTAAACTAAGCTACAAATTAAGTCTGTCCTCCTCTGCTCTCCACTTCCAACCGACTGCCTTTCACCTTGCTGGCCTGTAGGTGTCACTTTTGAATCATCTGAATATCATTAATGTTTTTTTTTTCCCCCCAAAGAAGATTTAAAACTGATTTTATAAACGATACTGAGATTTGGTAACAGTTTATTTCAACCAGTTACTCTTCATATATTTTAATCTCCTCCTTTCCTCCCAGAGGCGGAGGAGGCCCGTCCTCCTCCGCCTCGGATACCCATGAATAAAGATTTCTTCAGTTTATGATATATTATTGTGTTAATGTTTGCAGTCGGTTCTGATAAATGAGCCGTTCAGATACCAGAAGTGAGATCGGTCATCTTTGTCTCGTCTCTCATGTGAAATCATCTCTGCTTTTTAATAATCCTTTTTAGGAAGAACATCATCATCAGTGAAAGAAGTGGTTGTCATTACTCTGACAGAAAACACGAGTCTCCAGAAGTGTGTTCTGGGAAAAATGGCTATTTTGTTGCGGGTTCAAACCTCTGTTGTTAAGATAAGTGGTCCAGCGCACTACTGCAGGAGCTAACGCTAAGAGCAAGAATCTATGTGTGAGTAATCTGTTACTCTGTGTGAGTAATCTATTACTATTTGTGAGTAATCTGTTACTATGTGTGAGTAATCTATTACTGTGTGTGAGTAATCTGTTGCTATGTGTGAGTAATCTGTTACTCTGTGTGAGTAATCTATTACTATTTGTGAGTAATCTGTTGCTATGTGTGAGTAATCTGTTACTGTGTGTGAGTAATCTATTACTATTTGTGAGTAATCTGTTACTATTTGTGAGTAATCTGTTACTATGTGTGAGTAATCTGTTACTGTGTGTGAGTAATCTGTTACTGTGTGTGAGTAATCTGTTACTATTTGTGAGTAATCTGTTGCTATGTGTGAGTAATCTGTTACTGTGTGTGAGTAATCTATTACTATTTGTGAGTAATCTGTTACTATGTGTGAGTAATCTGTTACTGTGTGTGAGTAATCTGTTACTATTTGTGAGTAATCTGTTACTATGTGTGAGTAGTCTGTTACTATGTGTGAGTAATCTCTTACTATGTGTGAGTAATATTTCTCTCCTCTGATGTTTGTAGATCAAAGGCTCTGACATCATTATATCACAGAAACATGAAAGTAAACAATCATTGAATTTGTTCAGAAACTCTTTGATAACTTCTGCATCACATTTGATAGAAATACCACAAAGTTCTTGTTCTTCTACAGTTTCTGTGGGTCAGAACCAGGAGGATCTCTGTTTGGACCAGCTGGACAGACAATGGACCAACATGGGACAACATGGTAGTTTGGCTGTAAAATACCGCCTGTGTCCACTAGAGGGAGGAACATGTTCTCACTACAACCTCTGACTGTCACATAAATCACATTAATGTTTTAATTCAAATGTCGCCGCTGGAACAGTCGGACAGTTTTTATACAGTCAATATCTTTATTTACCCAAGAGAACTTTTGTCTGTAATGCCTTCTACGTCCACTGAGGGGCGCTCTCTGCAGATACTGAGAACTTTTATCTCTACTGGCAGAATCCAGGAGTCAGGAGTAAAGAGTAGCTAATCTAAAGTAAACGTTACCCAAGGAATGTCGCAGGAAAACACAGAAGAAGAAGGAGGAGAAGAAGAAGGAGGAGAAGGAGAAGAAGGAGGAGAAGAAGAAGAAGGAGGAGAAGAAGAAGAAGGAGGAGAAGAAGAAGAAGAATGGTTCTACATCAAACATCCTCAACGACCCGCTAAAAATGAAAGGATGTTTTTTTTTAGGTTACAAGAAATCATATTAACAACTCTCATAATTAAAACAGAGAGGTTTCATTTGATTCATTTTTGAGAGTTGAAGGTTTGGAGATCAGAAGTCATGTTTATTAAATTCAACGTAACTTTATTTATTAAATTGTACTTCCCTGTGTTCAGTAAATACAAACTTTCACTGCATTGATAACTGTAACACACTGTAAAATGTTAAGAGCAGGTTTTTATTTAAAACATTCAGAAAATCTGCCTCAAAATAAGAAAATCATTTAATTTAAGTTGATGGAAAAAAGAAAGAAACTGCATTTAGTACATCCGCGACAAATGTTTATTTATGACATTGGACTTCAATAAAGTGTCAGGCCTCTGTGTCTGTCCTCTGATTGGTCGTCATGCTCACCTGTGTTTCCCCTCCACCTGTGTCTCGTGTCTCGTTAGTCCGTGTATAAAGTCTGTCCTCACCTTCCCTTCTGGGCCAGTTCCTTACATGATGTCATCAGGCGGTCCAGCCTTCTCCCCGTGTGGAGTAAGTTTATTCTAGTGTTTTTGTTCCTGCTTTCCCTCCTGTCTTTTATTTGGAATAAATAGCTTTGGTCCTGCTCTGCGGCGTCTTTGTCTCTGGGTTTGTGTCCGGGCTAAACCCCAGGAGAGTTCATAACATAAAGTTTATTATATTGGACTTAACAAATGTTATGTCCAATATAATAAATAAAGTTATGTCCAATTTAATAAATGTTTATGTATTCCACTGTAGATAATTGTATTTATTCCACTGGACATAATAATATGGCTCAGGTTTGGTGAAATCTGCTGAAAAGTCTTGGTTCTGATTCGTTTTCGGGTCTTTATCTCTTTTATTTCTGTTTATTTGACATAATTATATAAATAGTATTGAGTGAATTTTTTTTTTCTGAGATGTGGATTCCATAAACCTCGAACCCGAGCGGACCGGACTGGCTGGTTCTCCGTGGAGGTGGACGTGTCCCCCTTCCTGCAGCCGCAAACCTCTATTTTTTCTCCCTGACATTTTTTACAGTGTTCGATCGCTCCATGATTTGGGTCCGGTAGGACTTCTGTCACCGGACGCGGGGCTGATGGATCTGGACCTGAAGGACCTGCAGGAGTGGACATTGATCACCGGGAGAAGAGGTGAAGAGGTTCGGGTCGATTACCTAAGGATCGCCCGCACACACACGCGCGCACACACGCGCACGCCTCTATCAGATCCGCGGCTCTCACTGATACGGTAATTCCAGAGGATTCGGTCCCGGTGCAGGATCCGGTACTGATGCTGCGGGCTTTAGTGCGTGCGTAAAACGGTTGCTACCACGTGATATCCTCGTGAGGACTGGAGTCTCAGTAAAAACCAAACGGATGAGGGGAAATAAGGGGTCCTGATCCGGTGTGTGCGCGCGCGTGAACTTTGCTCGAACACGCGGTGGATTAAGTGTGATCCGCGTGCGTGACAGTCCGTATCAACGCAGTCAGCGGAGAGAGTGAGGAATGGACCGGGGGTGAGCGCGCACACGAGCTGTGACGCGCACGGAGAGACTGCGCTGCCGGTGAAGCAGCAGACGGATGAGAGGAGCGGAGAGGAGCGGAGCAGAACCGGAGCATGACGTACCAAACAAAGTTCTCCTGGTCGAGGATGGATCCGACAACCGGCTGATCCGGTTTAACGGAAGTTTTTGAATCCAAACGGAGAATAATACCGGAGTAACGGACTCATGGATGTCGGTGCGACACGCGCGCGTTAGAGCCGCGATGAGAGACCCGGTCATGATTTGGCTCGTGTTTGTTCCGTTTTTCGTCTCGTGCGATCTCAGGAACCCGACCGTGGAGCGGGTACCGTTCTTCTATGGGCACATATTTGAGAACTCGTCCCCGGGATCACGGGTCAACGGACTGAGCGTCCCGTTAAAGCGGCTCAACTCGCAGAGGCTGTGCGGTACCGGGGAATCCGGGGAAGCTGCACATTTCAAACTCACCGGTGACGGGAGCGAGAGATTCCGGGTCTTTGCGCACCACAAACGGGGTCAGGTTTTATTGAAGACTTCAGGGGTCCTGGACCGGGAGGACCGGGCAGAGTACACTCTGGTTCTCGGTGTGTGTTGCGGACAGTGTGCGGGACCCCCCCGGGACGAGGACCGGGACTCCCCGGTAGTTAAACAAGTGGCGTCCATCAAGGTGGACGTCCTGGACACCAACGACTACCAGCCCACCTTCACCGGTTCGGGTGTGACACTGAGTCTGGATGATGCCACCGCGCTCCGCACGTCGGTTTACACGGTGAGCGCGCGAGACGGTGACAGCGGAAAGAACGCGGAGCTCATTTACTTCACCGTCCCCAAAAACGGGAGCTTCTACGTGGTGCCCAAAACCGGAGACCTCTTCCTGGTGGACTCCATCCTGGGCCGGAATCAACCCATTAAGTTTGAAGTTTTTGCCCGGGACCGAGGGTGGCCCCCGCGCACGAGCCACAGCGTCTCCGTGGAGATCAGTCCACGGCCCGTAGTGGCGCCGCCGAACCCTCTACCGGGTCCACGGCCACCCAGGACCCAAAATAAAGGACCTGAGAGGAGGTCCAGGTCAGTCCAGGAGTCGGACACCACAGTCTTCATCAACGTGTCCGAGGACGCAGGGATTGGGTCCGTGGTGATGAACCTGAACCCGGTCCGGTTCCAGTCTGCAGCCTTTGAGCTGCTGGAGCCGCCGGCGGAGGTGTCCCCGGTCAGCGTGAGCCGGGACACCGGGGATATAGTCATATCACGGAGACTGGACCGGGAGACCGAACCTCTGCTGGAGATCAGCGTCAAGGTTCAGGATAAGAGAGGTGAGTGTGTGTGTGCGTGTGTGTGTGTGTGTGTGCGCGTGCGTAAAGACGCACACAGAGGGAGAGACCCATCACGACCATCATAGGTTCGAGTCCCCTCATGCCTGATTTCCGGTTTCAGCCCCTCCTCCTTCATATCAGTGATGATGTGATACACTTACAAAAATACTCTTTTGAATTTACTGAATGTTCCAGATTTATCATCCGGTTCCAACAAACAGAATTTATTCTGATTAATAAAATGAAGAACTCTCATGTTTCAAAATGAGTACGTGATGCAGATGATTTAATACCAGTTATTAAAACTGCAGACACACTTAAATTTAACTATCTACTTTATTTCAACCTGTTGTTCCTCACAGACGATCATCAGCCTTCAACTTCGTTCTTTATGAGTTTGTTTGTTTGTTTGTTTATCTGTACATAATGATTGATGTGACAGTCAGAGGTTGGAGTGAGAACATGTTCCTCCCTCTAGTGGACACAGACGGTATTTCACAGCCAAAATCCCACTTCTGTCCCATCTTTGGGTCCATTGTCTGTTCAGCTGTCCAAACAGAGATCCTCCTGGTTCTGACCCACAGAAACTGTAGAAGAACAAGAACTTTGTGGTATTTCTATCAAATGTGATGCAGAAGTTATCAAAGAGTTTCTGAACAAATTCACTGATTGTTTACTTTCATGTTTCTGTAATATAATGATGTCAGAGCCTTTGATCTACAAACATCAGAGGAGAGAAATATTACTCACACATAGTAACAGATTACTCACACATAGTAACAGATTACTCAAACATAGTAACAGATTACTCACACATAGTAACAGATTACTCACAAATAGTAAGAGATTACTCACACATAGTAACAGACTACTCACACATAGTAACAGATTATTCACACATAGTAACAGACTACTCACACACAGTAACAGATTACTCACACATAGTAACAGATTATTCACACATAGTAACAGATTAGTCACAAATAGTAATAGATTACTCACACACAGTAACAGATTACTCACACATAGTAACAACAGATTACTCATACACAGTAATAGATTACTCACACATAGTACCAGATTACTCACACGTAGAAACAGATTACTCACACATAGTAACAGATTACTCACACATAGTAACAGATTACTCATACACAGTAATAGATTACTCACACATAGTAACAGATTACTCACACATAGTAACAGATTACTCACATATAGTAACAGATTACTCACACGTTGTAACAGATCACTCACATATAGTAACAGATTACTCACACATAGTAACAGATTACTCACACGTAGTAACAGATTACTCACACATAGTAACAGATTACTCACACATAGTAACAGATTACTCACACACAGTAATAGATTACTCACACATAGAAACAGGTACAATGTTACTGACACTGTAAATAAATGGTTTTAGGTTTTACCTGTACACAGACGCTTAGATGCTGTGACTCAGACTCTGTCACTGGTGAACATTGTCCATCACTGTGGGGTCGTGGTATTGGTTGGGCCCACATGATTGGGTGGGGGCAGTGGGATCTTACGGCTGTGGTGACCCAACACTGAGGTCCAGGTGATCAGTGGTCCTTTTGGCTTTAACTTCCAGCACTGATCCGGTCTCATCCTGCGGGCTGAGATGAGGGAAGATGATGGCGTGGAGCGTGTCAGTGTTTACTACAGAGGTTAAACTCAGTGACATTGATCGGCGCTGATGATGATTCATGCGCTCAAAGACACTGGGCCAAAATGAAAGTGCCTGCTGCTGCAGCAGATGCTGGATCATCAAGGGAGGAGGGCGCCGTGTAACCACCCCCATATACCTACAGTTTCATTATCACCTCCAGATGAACACGGCCACAGGCAGACAGGGTTCTGATGCAGCGGAAGGAGGAGGCCTTTTGGACCTGGTTAGCCCGCAGGTCTCCTGAAGCAGCAAACTGGTACCAAGAGACAGGAAACAGTTTGATCCGGGACTCTCGGGTGTGGGGGAGTTAGGGAGGCCATGGAGATGGACTTTCATCTGCACCGAACTAGACCTAGGTTAGTTGGTGGAAAGGGGGTATGAGAGAGAGGCAGCGACTGGCCGGAGGTCCGTCGGCATCCTTATCGACTTAAATCTCATCTTACAGGGATTCTTCCAAGTTTTTTTTTTTATAGAAGTGGATGATTCCTCAAATGATCCAGTTCATTTTTACTCCAGGACGTCCCGTCTCCTCCGCCACAGCCGTCCCTGGTTTTCCAGGACTGTTCCTGAACTCCATGAACAGGATGCGGAGATGAGGAGAAGGTCCAGTGTGGGGAGCTTAGAACTGCACATCTGCTGTTTGCAGATGATGTGGTTCTGTTAGCTTCATGAGTCCGTGATCTCCAGCAGCACCAGAGTGGTCAGAACCTCCAAATCGGAGGCTGGAATACGGTGGACTGTTGTTTCTTAACACTTTGGCCTGGTCTTTGAGTGATGGGACAATGGACTGTTAGAAGGACAAGCGGTCCATTGTGGTGGAGAAAGAGAGAACTGAGTGGTACCGGTCCATCCACGGTCCAACCCTCACCTCAGGTCACAAGCTCTGAGACCCAAACAATGAGGTCAAGGATACCAAAATGAGCATCCTTCATAGGGGGGGCTGGAATCAACCTTTAAGGTAAGGTGAGGACCCCAGGGAGAGGGTCCGAAGGAACCAGCTGAGGTGGTTCATCATCTGATCAGGATCCTCCAGGACGCCTGCAGGCAGGAGACCCTGAGGTTGACCCAGAACTCTCTGGAGGGATTCTTCATCTCACCTGGTCTGGAAACACCTCAGGATCGCCCAGGATGAGCTGAGCAGTGTTGCTGGGGAGAGGGACATCTGGAATAGCCTTCTGAAGATGCTGCCGCTCTGACCCAATCCCGGAGGAAAGGAAGAGAAACGGTCGGACGGATGATTGATTGAGTCTGTTTTCGCCTTTTTTTCATGGAGGAAGTTGTGACTTCAAAGAAAAACCCGAGTCACTGAGCGTCGAGAAGGTTCTAGTGAAAGAGACGGGGATGGTTGTTCACAGGAACGTCCTGCTTAAATATACCGGATTCCGGTTTTATATTGAGGACTCCCAAAAAAACAAAAAACAGGAACTATCCCTTTAAAATGGAATCCAGCAGGAACAATAAGGATGACTTCTGGAATGAGTTTCAAGAGGCTTAATAGTGACGCGGATTAAAAACATATTGTCACACACTGGGAATGAATTTGGATAAATCCTCCTCTGACCTCTGCGACAGAACCTTTTTCTTTTTCAGGCTCAGTTTCAACTTTCCTGAACATCGGACCCGAGGAAACAATTGAATGTGTCTGAAGGGAAGGAGGGGAAAAAAAGGAGAGTCAGCGGCTCGAAACGCCCGATAACTTGTCGATGCCTCGTGCCCAAAGACGACACGTTTTTCATTTCCGGGCCCGGCAGTCAGACGGCGAGCCCCGGCTCAGCTCGCCGTCTGAAGCGTGAGAAAAAGGCAGCGTCCCTTTGGTTGTCAGTGGCTCGGTTGAAGTCTTTTAATCTTTTTGCAGTGCTGAGTCCTGATGGAGCCTTGACCTCCCTCCATCTGCTCACATTATCCCTGTAATCCCGTCTCATTCTCTCTCTCTCTCTCGCTCACTCTCTCGCCCTCTTCCTTGCTCCTATTTTCACGCTCACTCCAGGGATTTATTCCAGTGGATCCACATTTTGTCAAAGACTGTCTGACATGGTTCTTGGAGGTACAGCAGAGAGTGTGTGTGTGTGTGTGTGGTATCAGGAGCTAACATCACTTCCTCTTGTCTGTTTGCGTCTCGTCACACTGCTGCTGATCTAAGGAGACGATATTTAGTGTCAGTGTGTTCAGTTGAATTGCATCATGGGAAGTCAGCTCGCTTCAGAGTTAAGTATTTCTTTCTGGCTCAAAGAGGTGTGTGTAGCTCTGGGGCGTTTATGGTGGAGGTCCGTGGCGGCCGATGAGATGAAAAACAGTTAAAACTAAAGCTTTCTTTAACTCCATGATTTCTTTTTTACAGTAAATGTTACAAATCCTTCTCACACGTAACCTGACAAATATATTTGATCAAATTTGTTGTTTTTTTTATGATTTTGGCCCCAAGAAGTTTAGTGGTTGATGTTGGTGCTCTTATTTTGAAGGAGCAGAAGTTGGGTCGGCCCGGGTTCTGTGAGGGTTCTGCTTTGATGAGATCATCTCGGAAGCTCCGCCTCCTATTATCTTACATCACCTGGGTTTTATTGTTTTGTAATTTCAAAGTAAAAGCATGTGTTACAAACCCATCCTCGCTGCTTAGCGTTTCAGGGCCTCTAGCTAATTGCTAAGCTAACAAGCTTACTGCTTAAGCTGAACAAATGCAGTTATGTGGAGCCTAAATTATAAAATCTCTGCTCTACCACCGGTACGTTTCCCTCTAGCGCCTCAGAGTGGCGGGGAACAGAAGAGGAAATTAAGAAATTCTCCTTTGACCAACTCCATGACAGTCTTGTGCTCTGGTTGTTGATTGGTTAGGGAGGACGTTTGAAATCCATTAAAAGGATCTAGTAGATCCCGCCTCCAGAGGAGGAGAGTGAAGTCTGTCCTCCTCTGCTCTCCACTTCACACAGACGTCCTTTCACCTCGCTTCCCTGTAGGTGTCGCTGCTGAAGCATCGTCTGAATTTCAAACATGGACTTTTTTCCAAAGGAGATGTAAAAAAGATTTTATGAATGATATTGAGATTTGTTGACAGTTTCTTTCAGCCAATTACTCTTATTATTTATTTTGATGCATCCTTTGATCTCTGAGAACCAGAGGACCGTCCTCCTCTGAATCAGTGTGTTTGTGTTTCGGAGGTTTCTGCTGGAAGCACAGATGCTCTTCATCTCAAACAGCTTTAAGAATCCGCCGTCTTTCATTTCCTTATCAGAGAATTATGTGTATTTGTGCAAATTCAGCTGATTTCCCAAACGCTCCTTTTTTTTTTTTTTATTCCAGAAGTCATTTAATGGTGAAGAGGTGAAGAGCAGAAGGAGTCTGATCTTCAGCGGTGGCTTCTCTCTCTGAGGGCGTTTGTGTCTCTGTGTTTTTCTACACACTTATTTTACAGTGAAATTATAAAGTATAAAAACTCTTCTTTCTTTTCTCCTCCTACTCCAGCGGGTTGTTTTTATAAAAACCTCTACACTGTTTTAAGAAGATACTAAATATATAAAAATATTGTCACCAATTATGAGACATTAGGGTATATTAGCATAAAAACCGATATAATTTCAACCTGCTTACCGTTACATAATTAATGTCATAAAAATTCAGTTAGTTACAATAAATCCAACTTTCTTTTAATCCAGAAATCAACATTTGTTCCAAAACACATTATATACAAATAAAATCTTTTATGTAGAAAAACTACGACCCGATCTTAAAGCGTAAATTCACTGATTGTTTACTTTGATGTTTCTGTAAAATAATGATGTCAGAGCCTTTGATCTAAAAACATCATAGGAGAGAAATATTACTCACACACAGTAACAGACTACTCACACATAGTAAGAGATTACTCAGACATAGTTACAGATTACTCCCACGTAGTAACAGATTACTCGCACAGAGTAACAGATTACTCACACGTAGTAACAGATTACTCACACGTAGTAACAGATTACTCACACTTAGTAATAGATTCTACTCACATTCTACTCTTTGACTCTGACTGAATCAGAACAGAAATAACAGGCGGAGGATGTGAGTCAATACAAGCTCTGATAGCGAGGAGTCATCTTCCCGCCGTGAGCGTCCGGCGCGTTTTCCAGATCGCTGAAGTATTTAGTCATTTGACACGATGTCGAAGAGAATGGAGGCGCAGGAGCATCGGTTTACAGTCAGGTGGAATTATTTTGTATGCTTTTGTCATTTCCAATTACCTCCTCTTACTTTCATCTCGGCCTGAAGAGACGTGTTTACACGCAAACCACAAACCTTCACGCCGTAACGACATAAAAGAGAGGCTGCGAATACTCTGGTGTCAGGGGATGAAGGAGTTTGATCATCTTCAGAGAAACAGAGAGATGAACATCTATGCCTCCTTCATTCGACACAGAAATGTAATGAATGGAAACTTCAGGATCCGAGTCAACCAGCTGATTTGCATCGAGGTACAGAATGTTTGAGTTCTCTGATTGGCGAGGCAGAGAGATGGAGATGGGAGGGGTGTGCAGCAGGTTAGTGTGATCAAAGATGGAGATGAAAATATACTAACAACTGATCAAAAATGTGAAGGCAAGATGGATGGAGAACTTTGGAGAAGTGATGAATGAAGAAGATGACAGAGAAACGTAGAAGATGGGAGAATTGCGCATCAGAAAGTTCAAAGGATCAGTAAGGATGAAGAGTGGATAGGGGGTCGGTCCTGGTGACATACTGGGGGAGGTCTGGAGGAGTCAGGAAGTCTGTTAGAGTGGTCCAGGATATGTATGAAAGCAGCAGGAGTGATGGATGGGTTCAAGGTGGAGGTGGGACCGAAACCAAGGATGGGGTCTGAGCCCCTTCTTGTTTGCTGTGGTGATGGACAAGCTGACAGAGGAGGTCAGCAGGAGTCTCCATGGACTATGATGTTGGTGGAGGACATTGTGATCTGTAGTGAGAGCAGGGAGCAGGTGGAGGAGAACCTGGAGAGGTGGAGGTATGTGCTGGAGAGAAGAAGAATGAAGACAGAATACATGTGTGTGAATGAAAGGGAGGCAGGAGGAGGTGAGGATGGTGGAGTAGAGGTGGAGGAGGTGCAGGAGTTTAGGGACTTGGGCTCAACTGTTCAGTTGGTGGAGAAGAGAATTATCTGTGACAGAAGAGGAGCAGCGGGAGACGAAGCCACTGTTAAAGGAGCCAGAAATTATTTTCAGAGAAGTGTGTGTGTGTGTGTGTGTGAGTGTGTGTGTGTGTGTGAGAGTGTGTGTTTGTTTGTGTGTGTTCTAAATCTCTAACAGCTGCTTTTAATCAACTGTTAGTCGATCCCACCCTGATCCCCGTCATTCACTCCCTTCAACCAACTGTGATTAAAGACTTTATTCAGCAAAGACTCTCTCTCTCTCTCTCTCTCTCTCTCTCTCTCTCTCTCTCTCTGTCTCTCTGTCTCTCTCTCTGTCTCTCTGTCTCTCTGTCTCTCTGTCTCTCTCTCTCTGTCTCTCTGTCTCTCTGTCTCTCTGTCTCTCTCTCTCTCTCTCTCTCTCTCTCTCTCTCTCTCTCTCTGTCTCTCTCTCTGGCCATAACATTATAACCACTGACAGGTCAGAATAACATGGACTATCTGGTTACCATGGTTACCTGTCACTGGGTGGGTTGATGTGTTTGAAGTAGGAAAAATGGACCGTCTTCCTCCGCTGCACTGATTTACTTTCCAGAAGCGGCTCAAATTAATTTCTTTGTATTTTGCGCCCCTGGTGGTCGCTGACTCTCCCGCGCTCACCAACGACGGTGACTCCGAGTCTTTCATCGGTAATCTGCTGTGGTCTCAGAGTCGAACTACTGAAGTCCAGTTTCTCCGGTGAACATCAATCTTCATGAAAAACCCGTACCGCGTTAAACAAGAGACCCCGGACTACTGGACTGTTACGAGTCTTTAGACCAACTCTAGTCTGGAAAACATGGACTACTTGGCTGTTACAAGTCTTTAGACCAGTACTAGTCCGGTGAACCTGGACTGCTACAGGTTTGTAGACCTGGAGAACTCGGACCACCGGACTAATACAGGTCTGCAGACCAGCTCTTGTCTGGAGATCATGGACTTAAGGGCTCTTTTAAGTCTACAGACCTAGAGAACTTAGGATTGACTATTACAGGACTGCGGACCGGCTCTAGTCTAGACCAGTCTGTAATTTATCCCCTTCCTGTCGCACACTAGCCGTCATCTTTGCTTTTCCAGATCTGGTGTTCTGGAACAGTTACTGATTTCCTCATCCTGGTACTAAAACCTCACAGCGTCCGTTTAAAGACGTGAACTGCGTTGAGTATTTAAATATGGAGCTGCGTGTTTTTCTCCTCTACCGCCGGTTGACGGCTGAGGTCATCACACACAGAAGTTCATCCTTCGGTTGCTAAAACCTCAGCGGCAGTGACGGTCTGGTTGTGGCCTGGGGACCACATCCCGCCAGCGGACCATGAATGAGTGGAGAGAACCCACCAGTGGGAGCGGCCCGGTCCCTTCTGAGAGTGATTGGCCATTAGCTGGCCGAGCGCTTGGCGGCCCGCCAAATAGTCCATTATTCATAGTTCATTCATTCTGCACAATCAAATTATTATCCAACTCCATTCTCACTTCTCGGCGGACCCAACATCAAACCGCGGCGCTCTGATCGGCGGCGCTGTGGTCAGACTGCAGGAAGTTAGCGGAGAATCAATGAGGCCGTCTGTCAGACACGCGACGCATCAGACGGGTTCATAGATGCGGGTCAGAACCGCTGTGTTGTCTGCTTCCTGTACAAGATGAGTTCTGGTTTCATGGTTTTAACGTGAAGATTAAATCCAGATTTTAAATCAACTTATATTTCCAATAATAAATCATTTACCTACCGTCTGACTTAAAATGTGGGTGTGGCCAAACTCATGGTCACACTCACGTTGCACTGACCCCACCCACACCGCTCTGACCACACCCACACCATTCTGACCACACCCACACAGCTCCGCCTTCACTGCACGAAGTATAAATGGACTGATGAGGTCATGTGACTCGGCTGTGTGTCGGTTAACATCTACAGTTTAACTAGAGAGAGTCAGCCGACAGAAAGTTTTAGCCAAACCGCCATTCCTGATTGAGTCACGCCATCTGATGTTTGTCCTGCACGTACATCAAAATGTGGTTGCTGGGTTGATTGGTGGTTTCATTGGTAGGTTGATTGGGGTGTTGGTTAATGGATTGGTTGATGGATTGGTTGATGGATTGGTTGACTTATTGGTTGGTGGGTTGGTTGATGGATTGGTTGATGGTGTGGTTGACGGATTGGTTGATGGATTGGTTAATGGATTGGTTGACTGATTGGTTGGTTGATGGTGTGGTTGATGGATTGGTTGATGGATTGGATGATGGATTGGATGATGGATTGGTTGACTGATTGGTTGGTGGGTTGGTTGATGGATTGGTTGATGGATTGGTTGATGGAGTGGTTGACGGATTGGTTGATGGATTGGTTAATGGATTGGTTGACTGATTGGTTGGTTGATGGTGTGGTTGATGGATTGGTTGATGGATTGGATGATGGATTGGATGATGGATTGGTTGACTGATTGGTTGGTGGGTTGGTTGATGGATTGGTTGATGGATTGGTTGATGGAGTGGTTGACGGATTGGTTGATGGATTGGTTAATGGATTGGTTGACTGATTGGTTGGTGGGTTGGTTGATGGATTGGTTGATGGATTGGTTAACGGGCTGGTTGACAGCTCGGTTGATGGGTTGTTTGGTCAGTTAGCTGGCCTAATTAGGTAAAAGCTCTTAAATGTTTTTCCCCCTGACGTTATTTACACCGGTTAGAGAACGGATCCAGTAGATCGGATCCGTTCTTTGGGCGGGGGGGTACCTCAGATCTGCTCCATGGAGGAGGTTCCGGGACCTTCCAGTGAGCAGAATGGAATCCAGTGACGGTCATCCTGAGGGGAATGATTGACGGCTACTTTATTTCCTGATATGGGCAGAAACCTGATCCCGCCTTAATGTCTTTGTCCATATGCGTAAAAAAAAATCCGCCACATAAATGATGATGAATAATTTATTATAGTTGGCAGCAACAACTTTAATTGTAATTTCTCGGCAGTAAATTAGTTTTTGAAAATGCTGCTTCTCGTTTTAATGGAATTTTGACTGTTTTACAATTTTATAGGCGCCGCTTCCAGACCGGCCGGCTCTGACTTATGGTTCCCCTCTTATAAAAGAACGGCTATAATAACTATCGTATTTAACGTGAACGCATGAGTGAGGCTGCAGAGACTCACTCTGACCTTCATCGTACGTCATTATCAGAAATGTAAAGCAGGAAGATGAGGAGCGTCCTCACGGCGGTTATTTATACCAGATCCACATTGTCCCGCCTCTTTTGTCCTTTTCAACGTTCTCTCATCTCACACTTGTCCCTCATTCTTCACGCCGATGGAGAGGAGATGTTTTCATCGGGTCCTTCTTTTGTTGGAGCCTCGGCATAATCTGAAGAATCCAAGTACAACCTTGATCTGAATAAAAGGGAACTTTTGAGCATCGGTTGTAGAATTCTCTCTACTCGACGGTTGGCTGTCAGGGGTTTGATTGACGGGTTGGATGGAGACTCGGTTAATGGATTGTTTGACACGTCTGTTGATGGTGTGGTTGACGGTTTTCTTGGGAAGTTGATTGACAGGTTGGTTAATGGTTTGGTTGATAGTTTGGTTGACAGGTTTGTTGGGGTTGTTGGTTGATGTGTTGATTGGTTGGTTGATTGACAGGTTAGTTGATTGATCGGTTGATAGTTTGGTTGACAGGTTTGTTGGGGATGTTGGTTGATGTGTTGATTGGTTGGTTGATTGACAGGTTAGTTGATTGATCGGTTGATAGTTTGGTTGACAGGTTTGTTGGGGATGTTGGTTGATGGTTTGGTTGATGTGTAGTTTGGGGGGTTGGTCGGTCTGTCGGTGGGATTGGGCAAAAAATTCCAAATGTATTTTCCTGAGATTTGGGCCTCGGGCCAGAACAGATTTAAGAATAAAGACTTTTGAAAAGGTTTACTTGAGATCAAAGAGAATTGAAGGACCCTGGTCGAGGTGTCTGGACTACTGAGAGCCCCTC
>JBBDHG010000568.1:45000-55000 GCA_037951165.1 Lophius americanus
GATGGATCGGCGCCACATCGGGGTCGCGTTACAGCCCGACCTCTCCGTGTCAGACGCGCTCGGTAATGACTGCTGTGCCGCCGCAGGCGGGCGAAGGATGCCAGGGATCAGGTGGAGGCAAGGAGGATATGCAGACCGGTTGGCAGAGATTTTATTTTAATGAGTCAAATATTCATAATATATTCCATTAAATTCACATTTTTAAAACAAATAACGGGATCCACTTTCAGGATTTTGCCCCTCAGTAGATGCGTCGAGTGTTTTTTTGTTTTTGTTTCCCGTAACTGAGAAGTTTAATGGTTAATGTTGGTGCTCTTATTTTGAAGGAGAAGAGGGGGAAGTTGATTTGGTGTTTTGAGAGGGTTCAGCATTCATGAGAAAATAAAGTACGAGCTCCTCCTCTTCCTCCTCCTGTTACATAACTTCGCCTGTGATTTATCATATTTTCAGTTTCAAAATAAAAGCATTTGTCACAAACTTGCAAAAAAAAGAAAAAAATACTTAAAAAGAAATTACTTTTTTTTAAAAGGTTTTCAGGGCTTTTAGCTCTCTGCTAAGCTAAGAAGCTAAAAGCTTCAGTCGAACAAATGAAACGCCCATTAGATTATATCTTTAGTTGTATTTGAAAGTATTTGAAGATGAATCAATCCCAGTCAGTCTTTTATTTTTTTGATTGGTTAGGGAGGACTTCCTGCCTTGGAGCATCACTTCCTCTTTTTTGGCCAATAGCAGATCAGCATGAAAAAAAGTAGAAGATTGAAATCCCTGAAATGGATCTAGTAGATCCCACATTCGGTAAAAGTTTCTTTCAACCTTTTACTCCTTTCATATTTTGTTCTCCTTCTTGCCTCTCTGAACCAGAGGAGGTCCAGACTCCTCTGGTCTGCCTGCGCAGCATGAAGTTCTTCCCACAGATGGTGAAATCTGGACCTGTTTGGTTCCGCCCACGCTCACATGTTCACATCTCCTCGCCGTGGAGAAGCTCTTCTTCTGCTGTTTATCTGAAGGAGGAGAATATCGTATCATCTTTTCTTCTGAGAGTCCCAATTTGTTAGATTTGTCCGTTTTGAGCAGCTGCTGCACGAAACAGGAATAATCCAGAACCCGCTGCCACGTTTCCGCGGGGGAACCGGACCCTCTGCTGCTCGGAAAGAAACACGTTGGATCTATTATAAATTAAATGTATTATTATTATTATTATTATTTCCCCGGGTCGGACCGAGCAGCGCTTGAACCGAGTCAAACCCACATTTGTGTTCCTGAGATCTTGAGCTCTTGAGCCCGAATCAATATTTCAGCAGAAACCCTCTGACCCGTAGAACCGCTCACACCTTTCCTTTGCTCAGAGCTCAGTGGGCTCAGATGAGATGAGTCAGTAGCAGTGACCTCTGACCTCTGAGGGAACCCGGAGGAGAAATGGAGAAAGCATCTCATTTCACACAGAACACGATTTTTCAAACCGCCGTGTTAGAAGAACTTCACCGCAACACTGCAAATAAAACCCGAATGAAGTGAGCGTCTTCTCAAAGGTCGGAAATGTCCGAACGTTTGTTCTTCTTCCTTTATTGGACTGTGGGAGATCCCTGATGGACATGTGGATCAGAGGAGATCAGAGATCAGTCTCTGACGTCACTTCTGGACCACTCTTCTGCTTTACTGCAGCCACACTGGCATCTCAGTGGGGTTCAGGTCCAGAACTTTGACCAACCCCCTCCAGAACTTTAATCTTATTCCAATCTTAAGACAGTTCAACTTTCCACTCATCAGTCCAGAGAAGATTCTCCTAGAAGCTCTCAGGGTCATCAAGGTGTGTTGTGGGTAAACTCAGACCAGCCTTCAGGTTCTTCTGGGTCAGCGCTGGCTTTCTTCTCACCACTCCCAGTGTCTGTGGAATAGTGGAGGCATGACCTCTGACCTTTACTGAGGTGACAGAGGCCTGCAGGTTCTTGGATCTTCTCTTTGGATCTTCTGTGACTTCCTGAAGGAACCTTCACCGTCCTCTTGGAAGAACTTGGGAAGGTGGGCCACTTCTGTGTAGGTCTTGTGTGGAAAATGTGTCTCAGCGTTGATCTGAGGAGTCCCAGAACTTTAGAAAGATCTTCTCAGACTGATGGATCTCAACCATCTTTTGTGGAATTCCTCTTGATTTTGGCATACTGTGCTACTGGTGAGACCTAGGAGCCAACTTCCTGCTTCTGAAGGTCTACTGAGGTGATGATGAGGTGGAACCGGGATGGGGGTGATCAGGTCTGGATGGATCCAGTCCAGCTGGAACCAGTTCTTAATGCAGTTTAGTAGCTTTTAGGATTTAGTCTCTGAGGGGGCGGAGCCTCTTTCTCATAGAGGAGATACATTTTTGTTCAACAAGTAAAATAATTATTCAGATTTTGTGCTTCCACTATATATATATATATATATATATATGTATATATATATATATATATATATATGTAAATATTTAAATGTTGTGACCCTCTGATCCCCTGAAGATGATGAGGAATAGAAAACTTCATCATCTGCATGTATGGAGATAAGGGGAGAACAGCAGTGGTCCTAACACAGAACCCTGTGGTTCTGTGTTTTATAGCCTTCTGGAGCAGAAGTTTTATTTTTATCATCATAGTTTTTTAGAGTGTTTGTCTGCGGTACCGTGAAGATGGTTTTCAGCAGGAGGAGATGGGCTGAAGGTCGTTTGAGGAGCAGGAACTCACCCGTCTTCCTGAAACTACGCCAACTTCCTGTCTGAGGTGTTTTGGGCTCCTCACTGGAGGGAACAGAGTCCGAAGGAGCCCCACGGATTCTTCAGAATTTGCTCTCATGTATTTTGCACAGCTGGTCATTTGAATTCCAGTTCAGTAGAGTTCTGATGCTGCCGAGCGGCTGAAAGGGGAGGTTCTGCACCGGCAGCTGTCGGCGCTGAAGCAGCTGCCACCTTTGGATCCGTCCTCCATGGTCCACCATAACCTCGTCTCCCTGCCGACAGCATGACGTCTGCTGGCCTCTGAGGGGTCGGCCGGTACCGGTCTGCTTCAGAACCCATGCCCGCCTGTGGGATTCACCTCATGCGCGGTTCTGTTCTGGTCTGCTCTTCAGAGCCGAGCCGAAACTGCTGCAGCCGTTTGCTTCTCTGGATTATGGGTTCATTTGGGTTCTTAAACGCAGCTGCTGCCTGCTGCTCCTTCTTGTTTGGAGTTATTTAAAATGCAGGAGCTCTGTGTTCTGGTTCTGCTCCGAGGGTTTGCAGGAATGTGTCGCTGATCCTCCTGATCAAACGACAGAATCCATATTTACTCTCCGGCCTTCAGAAGGAACGTTTTCCTGACTGGAAGATCAACACGGCTCCAGATATGAAGCTGAGGCCAACAGGCTTAGCGCAGCCATGGAGGCTGGGGGGAGGAGGGAGGAGGAGGGAGGAGGAGGAGGAGGAGGAGGAGGAGGAGGAGGAGGAAGGAGGGAGGATGCCAGGGAATCAATATCGCTCCTCTTCTTCGGCTTGAGCGGAAGAGGTGGGTTTTTCTTTTGGCTGCTGTCGCTCTCTGACAGACACATTCGTTTTTTCTCCATGTTTGTAGGACAGGGATTCCTGCTCACACAGTAAAAGTTATCCACATGTTTGGTACCAGAACTGCTCTTTGGTGTCACAGTGGGGTCAGCAGTCCGACACCCGACACCACGACAGCAGGAGGAGGTTTTAGCTTCTTTTTTTTAGAAAAAAGAATAAAAGGTTCTGGTTTTTCTCCTATTATGTTCTCGACATGTGCCGACTGATTACGGGCTTTTTAAATGTCAGCGAGTCGTTACCACGGCGCCGTAATCAGGTGGGACAAAAACCTTTATGGGAGTCATAAAGAAGTCCAGCATCAGTGTGTGTGTGTGTGTGTGTGTGTGTGTGTTTCTGCGTGTGTGTGTTAGTGTGTGTGTGTGTGTGTGTGTGTGTGTGTTTCTGCGTGTGTGTGTGTTAGTGTGTGTGTGTGTGTGTTTCTGCATGTGTGTGTTAGTGTGTGTGTTAGTGTGTGTGTTAGTGTGTGTGTGTGTGTGTTTCTGCGTGTGTGTGTTTGTGTGTGTGTGTGTGTGTTTCTGCATGTGTGTGTTAGTGTGTGTGTTTGTGTGTGTGTGTGTTAGTGTGTGTGTTTGTGTGTGTGTGTGTGTGTGTTAGTGTGTGTGTGTGTTTCTGCATGTGTGTGTTAGTGTGTGTGTTTGTGTGTGTGTGTGTTAGTGTGTGTGTTAGTGTGTGTGTGTGTGTGTGTGTGTGTTTCTGCGTGTGTGTGTTAGTGTGTGTGTGTGTGTGTGTTTCTGCGTGTGTGTGTTAGTGTGTTAGTGTGTGTGTTTGTGTGTGTGTGTGTGTGTTTCTGCGTGTGTGTGTGTGTGTGTGTGTGTTTCTGCGTGTGTGTGTGTGTATGTGTGTGTGTTAGTGTGTGTGTGTGTGTGTTTCTGCGTGTGTGTTAGTGTGTTAGTGTGTGTGTGTGTTTCTGCGTGTGTGTGTTAGTGTGTTAGTGTGTGTGTTTGTGTGTGTGTGTGTTAGTGTGTTAGTGTGTGTGTGTGTTTCTGCGTGTGTGTGTGTGTGTGTGTGTGTGTGTGTGTAGTCGTGGTTTTGTTTGAAACCAGAAACCGTCAGAGCGCTGTCACATGTCATCACCTCTGGGCTCCCCCCGGTAAACGTTTCACGTAGACACGTACGTTCATTCATGAGTTGTTGACAAACAAACACTGAGAAAGTCTCAAAGACAAACCAGACAAAACTTCACATGATGAAATTTTAACGCAGATTTTCATCAAAACCCATTTCCTTGCAAACAAGCAGAAGAAAGGTTTAAAAAAAAAAGAAGAAAAATTCATCTTTTAAAAGCTGTCACGTCAACAGGAAGATATTTTGGCATTTAATCCGTTCAGATTCTCTTCTTTAATTACGTGGATCCAAAAATAGGTCTGGGGGTTGTTGGCGGAGACGGCGAGGACACGGGGGTCCGCGGTGAAGGTCCTCAAAAAACTGCCAGCCCTTTGAAAACTGCACAGCTTTTCAATAAGAACAAACGTCTTTATTTATTCGTTTTTTACCAGCAGCAGGTCAAAGTGACGTTTTTCATTCCACCCGAAAGATTTCAGATTTTTTTTGTTTCATTGTTTTCCTTCTGCTGGTGAAAGGCTGGCCTTGATGATGTCAGAACATCGTCTCCTCTGGAATGCCATCTGCCGTCTTTGAAACTTTTTCCTATTCTTAAAGATCTTTGTTACGAGGAGTTTGACGGCTGCTAACCTTCCGACGAGTCGCTTGGAAGCCTTTCAATGCAAATAGGCAGAATTACAAAAGAGTCATTATGTGCCGGCGGAGAAACTCTTACTTTCTGCTGTCGGAGTGGAGTCAACCAATTAAGAGTTTGTCCTCGCTCCCCGCGGAACCGCCAACCTCCTGAAGAATTGTTCTCCTGTTTCCCTGGTCCTACGGCAACATTCATCAGCAGACGTCGTTGCAGTTTAATTTTTGTTTGTTTATTTCGACGCTCTCAGGTCTTCACAGAGATTTGGCTGTTTTTTTTTTTCTGTCCTCCCTTGGAGCATCACTTCCTGTGTTTTGGCCAATAGCGGATCAGCATGAAACCAAGAAGACGGTTGAAATCCACGGAAATGAATCTAGTAGATCCCGCCTCCAGAGGATGAGAGTGAAGTCTGTCCTCCTCTGCTCTCCACTTCACACAGACAGCCTTTCACCATGTAGGTGTCGCTGTTGAAGCGTCGTCTGAATATCAACGAACTCATGAAAAAATAATTAGTTCATAAATGATGGTAATAGTTAATTTCAAGCAGTTACTCCTTTTATATTTTATGATGGAGGAGGAGGGGCCTCCTGCGGCCCGGACTCCTCACCAAAAGTGGATTGAAGGACATGAACCGTCTCATAATCAAGACTCTCTTTCTGACGGTTTGACTTTGATTCTGAATTTGACGGACATTTGGGATCCAGGATTTCTGGATGATTCTGTGTGTGGATACTTTATAAATGTATTATGAGTTTATTTGTATGAGCGTGTAAAGACTCTGGGTTCCTGCTGCTTTGACTCTGGGTTCCTGCTGCTTTGCCTCTGGGTTCCTGCTGCTTTGAGTCTGGGTTCCTGCTGCTTTGACTCTGGGTTCCTGCTGCTTTGACTCTGGGTTCCTGCTGCTGTGACTCTGGGTTCCTGCTGCTTTGACTCTGGGTTCCTGCTGCTTTGACTCTGGGTTCCTGCGGCTTTGACTCTGGGTTCCTGCTGCTTTGACTCTGGGTTCCTGCTGCTTTGACTCTGGGTTCCTGCTGCTTTGACTCTGGGTTCCTGCTGCTGTGACTCTGGGTTTCTGCTGCTTTGACTCTGGGTTCCTGCTGCTTTGACTCTGGGTTCCTGCGGCTTTGACTCTGGGTTCCTGCTGCTTTGACTCTGGGTTCCTGCTGCTTTGCCTCTGGGTTCCTGCTGCTTTGAGTCTGGGTTCCTGCTGCTTTGACTCTGGGTTCCTGCTGCTTTGACTCTGGGTTCCTGCTGCTGTGACTCTGGGTTCCTGCTGCTTTGACTCTGGGTTCCTGCTGCTTTGACTCTGGGTTCCTGCGGCTTTGACTCTGGGTTCCTGCTGCTTTGACTCTGGGTTCCTGCTGCTTTGACTCTGGGTTCCTGCTGCTTTGACTCTGGGTTCCTGCTGCTGTGACTCTGGGTTCCTGCTGCTTTGACTCTGGGTTCCTGCTGCTTTGACTCTGGGTTCCTGCGGCTTTGACTCTGGGTTCCTGCTGCTTTGACTCTGGGTCGGGGTTATTCTGGGGGTCTGTAATCCTCAGATGATGAGTTCTGGGTGAGTCTGTTCTCCGTTCACATGAAGACTCGTACGCATTTAATCCCACTGATAATCCGGTTTGTTGAGTCCGCCTCTCATCCGGAACCTAGAATCAGAACAGGACCGTTCAGAAGGAGGTGTTTTCAAGATTAAATAAAGCTTTAGAGACAAAATCCAGATGTTTTTATCTTTACGCCGACGCCGAACCCAAAAAGAGATTTTAGGTGGATTTAGGACTGAAATAATTAAATACAGTAATATTCAGCTGAAAGTCAAGTCAACTTTTAGTTTAAGAGCAAATATATGTGTGTGTGTGTGTGTGTGTGTGTGTGTGTGTACGTATATATGTACATATGTATGTATATATATGTGTGTGTAGATATGTATATATATATATATATATATATATATATATATATTTGCGTTTAAACTAAAGAACTTAACGTTTGGTTTTACTCTAATGTCTCTGCTCCTAAACATGACTGATCATCATTATTACACAATTAATAAACCATTATTACACGTTTATTACATGTTTATTACACTGCAGTGCTTTAATGGACTATAACCCTGGTCTGAACACAAAAGTCATTTTAGAATACACCAAATATAAGGGAGGCTCCTAAAACGTCCTTCATCGAGGCTCAGCTGCTTTTTATTTGATCTTTATGTGATTTTATTCAATAATTGATAAGCGTAGGTCCAACAAACAGCAGGACGGTCCTCTAACTCATCTCCTTTATCTGTCGCTGGTTCGGTTTCCACAGCAGAGCTTCGAGATGAAAAAAAGCAGGATGATATAAATATAGCAGAGGGAGGAGGAGGGAGGAGGGAGGAGGGAGGAGGAGGGAGGAGGAGGGAGGGAGGAGGGAGGAGGAGAGAGGAGGAGGGAGGAGGGAGGGAGGAGGAGGGAGGAGGAGGGAGGAGAGGAAGTCGTCTTCTTCTTTGGTCTGTTCCTTTTCAGGGTCTCCAGGGAGCATCAATCTGTTTATAGCAAACCAACCAACTGCATGTCCCTCTCCCACCACTTCTTTGGTCTCCACCTTTCTTCTCCTGCCTGCAGCATCTCCAGCATCCGTTTACCTGTAGATCCACTATCCCTCCTCTTCTTCACGGGTCAGAACCATCTCAATCTGTCCTCTCTGACTTTGTCTGGTACTCCTGACACTCTTCTCCACCCACTCCACCCTTCATGCATTCGCTTCTTCATCATTTCTTCACATTCCCCTTTGTGCTGAACAGTTGATCCCATGTACACAAACACCTGCACCTCCTCCACCTCTACTCCTCCATCCTCACCTCCTCCTGCCTCCCTTTCATTCACACACATGTATTCTGTCTTCATTCCTCTTCTCTCCTGCACATACCTCCACCTCTCCAGGTTCTCCTCCACCTGTTCCCTGCTCTCACTAGAGATCACAATGTCCTCCACCAACATCAGAGTCCAGGGAGACTCCTGCTGACCTCCTCTGTCAGTCTGTCCACCACCACAGCAAACAAGAAGGGGCTCAGAGCCCAACCTTGGTGCAGTCCCACCTCCACCTTTAACCCATCCGTCACTCCTGCTGCTCTCACACATATCCTGGACCACTCTATACAGACTTCTCTCTCCAATAGTCGATGGAGATCTGGAAATAATCTCCACATAGACGTGTTTTCATTGGCAGGGTTTGTTTGTTTGTTTGTTTGTTTATTTGTTTATTTGTTTGTTTGTTTGTTTATCGGGATCCCCGCCGAGGGTAGCGGTTTCTCTTCCTGAGGTCTAAAACAAGACGCAATAATTGTCCTGATGAACATCTTGGTTATAGATAGTAATAAAGAAAATGTGAGGATGTGTGTAATCTTCATCATCTGATCCAACAAACAGGTGGAGGAGAAGGTGGAGGAGTTTGATTGATGCCATGAGACCTCAGGAGGAAGGGAGGAGGATGTTTACCCGCTGATAATTACCAGCAGCGTGTTTGATGGTTTTATAAATCAGTTTATTATAAAGCCGACTGAGATTAAAGGCGAGGAGACGGAACCTTCATCATCGCCGCCGATGAAGATGAATGGGTGATATTTACATCACGCAGACGCGTTTCTCTGCGTCACGTGTTGTTCAGGAAACAAATGCCTCACCGGTTGTAAGAGTAGGAGCTGAAGGGTCTGAAGACGAGGGTGAGGTGTGAAGGACACGTAATGAAAACCCTTCATCCCTCTTTCCCAGAGAAAATTATGTCATTTAAAAAGTCATTTAAAAACCAATTGGAAAATAATTGAATCATAAAAAAGTTTTGCCCATTAAAATAAAGTGAATTTGGTATTTAGAGCCCTCCAGCTGTCCCTCCGTCCCTCCGTCCCTCCATCTGCTCCTCAGGACCGAGAAGGTCCTTCCTCATCGTCGTCCTCTGTAGGATCATGTGACCTCAGCCGGAGACTTCTGCTTGTGTGTTTGTGGTTTACTGACCTCTTATGGAGGGTGGAGGGAGGATGGAGGATGGAGGAGGGAGAGGATGGAGGATGGAGGGAGGAGGGATGGAGGAGGGAGGGAGGATGGATGGAGGATGGATGGAGGATGGATGGAGGATGGATTTAGGATGGAGGATGGAGGATGGAGGGAGGATGGAGGAGGGAGGATGGATGGATTTAGGATGGAGGATGGAGGATGGAGGGAGGATGGAGGAGGGAGGATGGATGGAGGATGGATGGATGGAGGATGGAGGGAGGATGGATGGAGGATGGATTTAGGAGGGAGGATTTAGGAGGGAGATGGATGGGATGGAGGATGGAGATGGAGGGAGGATGGAGGAGGCAGGATGGATGGAGGATGGATGGAGGATGGAGGGAGGATGGAGGAGGGAGGATGGATGGAGGATGGATGGATGGAGGATGGAGGGAGGATGGATGGAGGATGGCTGGATGGAGGAGGGAGGAGGGAGGATGGATGGAGGATGGATGGATGGAGGATGGAGGGAGGATGGATGGAGGATGGATTTAGGAGGGAGGATGGAGGATGGAGGGAGGATGGATGGAGGATGGAGGATGGAGGGAGGATGGAGGAGGCAGGATGGATGGAGGATGTTTGGAGGATGGAGGATGGAGGGAGGATGGAGGAGGCAGGATGGATGGAGGATGGATGGAGGATGGAGGGAGGAGGGAGGAGGGAGGATGGATGGAGGATGGATCGATGGAGGATGGAGGGAGGATGGAGGAGGGAGGAGATGGA
>JBBDHG010000569.1:0-67661 GCA_037951165.1 Lophius americanus
CTGATGACGAGTTCTCTTGACTTTTATCGCTCTGGGTGATATTTCAAAATAAAATACCACTTCCTGTTGGATCACATGACTTTATTATTATAATTATTATGTTATTGAATAATGTTATTTTATTCTATTGTAATCTAATCATTTATGTGTGATATATTAAAAATGTTAATATATAATAGAATATTTGTTCATTAATACATTTATTAAACAATTAAGTTACACTATGTCTATTTTATATAAGTTGTTATCTATATTATAGTTTTGCGACGACATTGATTCACAGTTTGGATTCATTACACAACATTTTATCTGTTATATTTTAAATTTAACAATATAAACCAGTAAAATTATAAAAAAATATTTAAAAATAAATCAAAAAAAGGAGAAAATAAAGAATAAAAGGGATAAAAATATCTTCTTCATCCCTCACTTTGTACACTTTGACAGGAGAAATCTGTTTTTTTCTGTCATTATATGAATGAAATAAATGTTTAAACTTGTTATATCATTAAACAGAAGAATATTAAATAATAATATTTTCATTCTTAGCTGACAAAAGTCATGAAACTTCTAAAACTTCTTAAAAATCTCGTAAAAACTGAATTATTTTAGGGTTTTTTCTGTTTTTTTAGATGATTTTCAGTGTGAAATTCTTCTTGAGTGAATTTAATCCCCATTTATTTCAATTTTCACATTTTATTCTGTCACTTTTATACGAGGGTCATGAATTCTGTGGCGCTAAATAAATGTAATCCTTCAATTTCGAATCGGATTCTAGGACAAAAAGAGTTAAAAGTTATTATTATTTAAACTAAATAATTCAACCGGAACTACTATTAGTTAAAATTTTCATTTTAAGACGTATTTAAAGTCTGAATATGAAGAAATGCCGGAATCCCTGCTCGATGAAATGAACTTAAAAGCAGATTATTAAACCGGAAAGAAGAAATAAAAGGAATATTCTTGATAAAGTTACATCAAAGTTAACATGTTGAAGATTTAACACAATAAAACATGATAATTTCTTATTTTACTGATCTGTAAAAAAAAACAACCTAGGTAATAAAACAATTAATATTAAGAATTGTCAAAGTTAAAGTTAAAATTATAAATTCCCAAATAATAAAGGTCATAATTTCATCAAAAAAAAAAAAAATGATAGTAGAAAAAAAATGTATAATTAAATAATAAAATACAGACTAATGAAGGCATTAGCATTAATTAAAAATGAATTCAACTGAATTATGAAAGAATACATCACAAAATAATAAAGGTAATTATAATTAAATACAATTAAATCATGTCAAAACAAAAGGAATAAAAAAATATATATATATTCTTCTTGATATGTTGAAAGAATAGACGAGTGTCGTCGTCGTAGCGACGCAGTGAGTCGGGGTCATTCGGAGGAGACGGATTCCAATGTGAGACTAACGGGGGGCTGGCGTCATTTACGAGCGCCGACCCCACGACCACCGCCACCTTCAGACCCGACCGACGGCGAAGACACTCGTCAGCAGAAATCTGGCGGCGTCGACACAAAAGGGTCGGACGGAGCAGCGAGGAGAGAAAGCGGCCAACTGAGGGGCTCCACCCCCCACACCACCACCCCTTCATCACCTCTTCATCAACCCCCACCCCCCTGAAACACACAGTGGAGGCTTTTACTGAGGCCTCATGCTGCTGTCTGATTGACTAACTCCATATTTATGTATGCCAGTGTGTGCGTGCGTGTGTGTGTGTGTGTGTGTGTGTGTGTGTGTGTGTGTGTGTGTGTGTGTGTGTGTGTGTGTGTGTGTGTGTGCTGCGCGCTAAATGAGAGCCACGTGCCTCCATCCACAGACAGGATAAGGATAATTAGATCAAACAAAGAAATATAAATTCAACATATAGAGGCGATGAATGCAGCCGACTGTTAACGTTCACCCCCACAGCCGGCAGAGAGAGAGAAAAAAATCATCGTTATTGGATTTTTTTTTTTTTGTGGGTTGTATATTAAAAGGAGAAAGAAAGAAAAAAAGGAATTTTAATAAATTTAAAAAAATGTTTTTTCGGTCTCATGGTCCTACTTTTTCAATTTAATCAACTCTATTTCAAACTATTTTACTGCCATAGCGTGAAATGTTATTATTATGGATTTCAGTTATTCTATTTTATCATTATATCGTTATCATTTCTAGCATTTTTCATCAAGATCATCATCATTCGATGTTTTTCTGTTACGGTCATCGTCATCGTCATGATTTTTTTTCCATCACGACTTCAGGAAGAACACGCACGAATACAAAAATACGCACAAAAACGTGTGTATATATAGTATAAATACATATAATAATGTCTATTTAAGTTTGTTAAATATGCACTTTTTTCAAGATTTATATCTTGAAAAAAGAAAAAGAAAAAAGGAAAAAGGGATATAAGTGTAAATAAATGTTGTTTGTTGTATAAATGTAATTAAGCCAGTGTGCCGGTGAGAACGGGATAAATGGGAATATGAGCGAAATAAATCCAATCTGAGGTGATTCAACGCCCGACGTTCTTTTTTTAATGCATCATTTAGAGAACAGAAGAAATAAATAAAAAAAAAAAGGATCATTTGCATTTGTTTTTGTTATTAGCCGTGTTAGCTTAGCTTAACTTCCTGGAGGAGAAGTCATGTGACTTTTGCACCACCCCACTGCTTAACCCTTGACCTTTAATCGACATCGTGAATTAATAATTATCCTAACATTTTGTGAAACATTTTCAACAGCTGACTTCTGCCGTCGCCACGGTAACGTGTACAAATGTTTCCATTATTGAATGTATCTGTTGTTGTTATGGATTAAGGTCTTTTTTCTAAGTCACATGACCGCAAGACCCGGATGTTAAGCAAAGTGTAGGAAGTTAACACAGTGAATCAAGATGCATGAAAGGTTTGTGTTTTCTATGTGTTCGGTTTTCTGAACGAGGAATTCAAGAAGAACGTCTGGGGCTGCATCACTTTTAAGGGTCCGTTTGTAAACACTTCCTGTGTAAAAACACTTCCTGTTTAAACACTTCCTGTGTAATCACTTCCTGTATAAACACTTCCTGTATAAACACTTCCTGTATAAACACATCGTGTGTAATCACTTCCTGTATAAACACTTCCTGTATAAATACTTCCTGTATAATCACTTCCTGTGTAATCACTTCCTGTTTAAACACTTCCTGTGTAAACACTTCCTGTGTAATCACTTCCTGTATAAACACTTCCTGTGTAATCACTTCCTGTATAAACACTTCCTGTGTAAATACTTCCTGTATAATCACTTCCTGTGTAATCACTTCCTGTTTAAACCATTCCTGTGTAAACACTTCCTGTGTAATCACTTCCTGTGTAATCACTTCCTGTGTAAACACTTCCTGTGTAAACACTTCCTGTGTAAACACTTCCTGTGTAAACACTTCCTGTGTAAACACTTCCTGTGTAAACACATCCTGTGTAAACACATCCTGTGTAATCACTTCCTGTGTAAACACTTCCTGTAAAAACACTTCCTGTGTAATCACTTCCTGTAAAAACACTTCCTGTATAAACACTTCCTGCGCAGACACTTCCTGTGTAATCACTTCCGGTAAAGAAAACTTTAATTAAAAACACTTCCAGTCTAAACAATTCCTGTGTAATCACTTCCTGTAAAAGCACTTCCTGTGTAATCACTTCCGGTAAAAACACCTCCTGTGTAATCACTTCCGGTAAAAAAACTTTGATTAGAAACACTTCCTGTAAAAACACTTCCTGTGTAAACACATCCTGTGTGATCACTTCCTGTGTAAACACTTCCTGTAAAAACACTTCCTGTGTAAACACTTCCTGTGTAAACACATCCTGTGTAATCACTTCCTGTGTAAACACTTCCTGTGTAAACACTTCCTGTGTAATCACCTCCTGTGTAATCACTTCCTGTGTAATCACTTCCTGTGTAATCGATTCCTGTGTATTCACTTCCTGCCCAGACACTTCCTGTAAAAACACTTTCTGTGCAGACACTTCCTGTAAAAACACTTCCTGTAAAAACACTTTCTGTGCAGACACTTCCTGTAAAAACACTTCCTGTAAAAACACTTTCTGTGCAGACACTTCCTGTAAAAACACTTCCTGTAAAAACACTTCCTGTGTAAACACTTCCTGTAAAAACACTTCCTGTAAAAACACTTCCTGTGTAAACACTTCCGTTGTGTCGTGGAATTCGTAGCACATTTTCCAAATTCTGCAAATGTTTTTTTTTAAATTATTATATATATACTGACGGTCACCAAACAGAAAAGTGTGACAAATAACTACGAGCTGAAACAGTCCAGGTTCATACAGTGAAACAGTCCAGGTTCATACGGTGAAACGGTCCAGGTTCATACGGTGAAACAGTCCAGGTTCATACAGTGAAACATCCCAGGTTCATACAGTGAAACAGTCCAGGTTCATACAGTGAAACAGTCCAGGTTCATACAGTGAAACAGTCCAGGTTCACACAGTGAAGCGGTCCAGGTTCATACGGTGAAACGTCTATATTCATTTACTGTATATACTTTAAATATATATTTATATTTGTGTAAAAGATACGTGAAATATATTCCAGTATATCTTTGACTGAAATAACAAAAAATAAAACTTTGGAGGAAACATTTATGGGCTTCATAGCAGACACACACACACTCACACAAACACAAACAAACACAGACACACACACACACATGCACACACACACACACACACACACACAAACACATATAAACACACACACACACATATAAACACATATAAACACACACACACACACACACATATAAACACATATAAACACACACACACACGCACACACGCACACACATACATAAATACATAAACACACACACACACATATAAACACACACACACACACACACACACACACACACACACACAGGATGATTCAACATTAACCAGATGTGAGGATTGGTTGAAGTCTGGATGAGATAACGAGGTCAGGAGGCCCACGGCTGCCAGAACAGAAGACATATTTTTGGAGGGCTTTGGTGTTGAATGTGTGTGTGTGTGTGTGTGTGTGTGTGTGTGTGTGTGTGTGTGTGTGTGTGTGTGTGTGGGTGTGTGTGTGTGTGTGTGTGAGCTCCTGGTTATCATATGATTTTCACATGAAGCCGTGCTGCTTGAAGTTTGGAGGACAAAGGAGGCGATTCACAGAGACATAAAGGGTGGAGGGGGTGGAGGGGGTGGAGGGGGTGGAGGGGGTGGATGTATGGACGGATTAAATAAGAGGAATTCCCCGAAAAGACGCACATAAAAGGCCGATGTGTTCAATGCCATCCAGGAAAGCACAGCGCTCATTAACGTTGCTGCTCTTTATGATCTGCCTGTCGTTTGAATTCTGTCCTATATTTTCCTTAATTGTGTCGAATATACATTTAAATTCAATCGCATTCGGTCACATGACCCAAACTTTAAGTCGAATTTGGTCGCAGTTCCTCAATCCCTGATGCCTGAAGCCGCATTTGAGGAGTTTACGATCGTCACTAAATCCATCGTGAGTCAAATCTTCAAACGATCGCGAAAGAAGAATTCAACAGGATTTATAGATAAATAATATATAATAGATAAATGTATATATATATACATACATATATATGTGTGTGTGTGTGTGTGTGTGTGTGTAGGACTACTTAAAAGCAGCCCTATGGATCTATCAGATTAAACACGTCTAGGATCGGGTCACATGTTCCCCTCCTCTCAAACTCGCCGCTGCTTCTAGCCTCGGCTCCAGATCTTGTGGGCGTTTGTTCCTTTAAGTTCTCCAGGGATTCTCTTCTCCATCTTTCAGGCAGGAAATGATCTTAATGCTACGCGGCCCTCAGAGGTTTCCGGTCCAGTTGTTGTCCCACTCCGAGCCTCCGACCAAAAATAGATGCTAACAACGCTAATGACTCCAAAACCAGAACTCTGATTTCCTCTCACACGTAAACGAGTCGCAACCCTTCTAAAATATTATATATATATATAAATATATATATTTATTGACCCCGTACCATCATCATCATCGTCATCATCGTCATCGTCATCATGTGGGGACACCACAGGTCAAAGGGGGCCACAGGGGAGGAGCCGTTAACCACAACTATTGATACCCTTTCTCCACCGAGCTGCTTGCAGGGCTACCTCGGAGCCAGAGCCTGACTTAGCACCGGTTCTTTTGCTTTTTTCGACAGCCTAAGCACCAGAGCCGGTGCCGGACAAGCACCGACTCTCTGCCGGTCCAGAGCCAAGAACCGATTACGTCGTAGGGTGACGTAACGGCGTGGCTCCGACTTGGCTCCTCGCCTCGATGGGATAGCAAACAGGTTCTTAGGAGGTGCTAAGAGTTCGTTCTGATGGGGGGGCTCTGAGACTTTCTGCAGAGCTGCCGTCCGAATGAATCTTTTTTTTTTTTAATGATGGATGATGATCAGATAAAAACTCTCCCGTCAAATTAGATTAAAAAATGTCGCTTGGGTCCCGATTTTGTCCGATGACTTTTGAACGATGAGCTGATTTTTACGAGAAAAGACTAAAATGCCGATTAAAATAATGATGTTTTTTTGTTTTTTACAGTACAGAAAGAAAAACTCTAAAGAGTTCTAAATAGTAAGAAGAAGAGGATGAAGAAGAAGAAGAAGAGGAAGGAGAAAAAGAAGAAGAAGGATAGAAGAAGAGAAGAAGAGAACAAGAGGAAAAGAGGCAGAAGAAGAAGAAGAAATAGTAAAAAAGGAGGAAAAGAAGTAGAAAATAAGAGAAGAAGAGAATGAAGGAACAGTGGATGAATAAAAAGAGGAAAAGAAGAAGAGAAGGGAAAGAGAAGTAGAAGAAAATGAAGAAATGAAGAAGAAATAGAAGAAGAGAAGGAGAAGAAGAAATAGAAAACTATAAGGAAAAAGAAGAGAGAAGAAGAAAAGAGGAAGAATGCTGCAGGAGAGAGTTAGTGTTTGCTTTTACAAATATATCTACCTCTCTGCCTTTCACTTGATTCTTTCCGTTTTTCTTATGAAACTTTCTGTTAATTGTGGCTATAAAAAAACAAGAATAAAAACATTTGGTTTTGGTCTGAAGCCTAAAACCAGAAACAAAAACCTAAACCGCCGACATCTTACATCAACCGGACCTGAAACCTTTATCTCCAACCGAACAAGATAAGACGTCTTTTACCGCACTGTAAAAAAGTCTTTAAAAAAAAACAACAACACAGGATCATGTGACTGAAAATATGATTTAAAAAAAAGAAAAGAAAAGACAGTCGAGGCATTTAAACACATTAAAAGAAAATATGTGAAAAAAACGTTTACGCCGCAAGAAAAAACACAAAACCTCACAAATAGGTGATGTTCCCGGTGGAGCTTCGACGACGGCTCATAAATAATTCCCTCTTTTTTTGTGTGAATCAAAGGTCTGGTGAACGCTCGCGGTTCAGTGGCAAGGACGGGGGGGGGGGGGGGGGGGGGGGGGGAGGGAGGAAGAAGGGGAGGGGAGGGGGGCCGCTCCAGAGTTCAATATTGACGCAGCAGCAGTGCAGCGCATTAATATCAGATGATATTACCACTGATACGGAGGAATGTTCTCATAGTTAGCTCCGCCCCCCCTACACACACACACACACACACACACACACGCTCACACACACTCGGCTCTTTACAGCCTTTCCTTGAACTCCTCCTTAATCAGCCTCCTGCCCACTTAGTCCTGGCGGTCCAAAGGTGGACGGTCCAAAGAGCCGCTGATAGGCCTCCGAACACGTTGGTTCACAAAAAAACTACACGACTCATTAACCACGACCCAAACCCGCCACTCTGGGAAGAAAAAAAGAAAAAGGAACAGAAAAAGGAGCGGCCCGCCTGCTTACGCCTGAACCGCTTGGAAGAAAAAATCCAAAAAAAAAAAATCTCGGCGTCGAAGGGTTCCGGGAAGTCCCAGAAAAATCACAAAATCCACTGCTTCACTGCTGCAAAGCAAATCAAGCGCTCCTCGTCATCTCAAGCTCCTCAGAGGGGTCAGAGGACGCGGGCTAGCTAGCCTTCGCTCCACACACACACACACACACACATCCACGAGCTTTGGCCACCCGTTATAACTTCCTGTGAGATCCGAACCAATCAGTTCTAAGGTTGAGGCCTAAAAGCCGCCGGCGTCGGACCCCTGGAATAATAACTCTTCCTCTAACTTGACTCACATGAGTTTATCCTTGTGGTTCGGATGTCTCACACTGATTTATCCGGGCTTTAGCCCATCAGGCGCGCGCACACACACACACACACACACACACACACACACACACACACACACACACACACACACACACACACACACACACACACACACACACACACAGCCCTCCTGTCCTAGAGAACACCAAGTGTCCAAATCGCAGAGATGCAGTTTCCTCCACGCGTTAGAGACGGGTCAGAATTGATGATTGAGAGGTGCTGCTGACGGTTCAGCTGTGCAGAACCACATTATGGACCCGCTCTAATCCCACGGGGAATAAATCCTTCTTCCAGATTAGCATATCAAAGAAGAGTGAACTATTGACCCTGCTGGAGGCGTGCCCTATCCCAGAGTTCTTTCTAGGGACCTCCACCAACGGGTTGGATTTACAGCTGTGTGGATTGGTTGGTTTATTGGTTGGTTGGTTGGTTGTTTGGTTGGTTGGTTGGTTGGTTGGTTGGTTGGTTGTTTGGTTGGTTGGTTGGTTGGTTGGTTGGTTGGTTGGTTGGTTGTTTGGTTGGTTGGTTGGTTGGTTGGTTGGTTGGTTGGTTAATTGGTTGGTTGGTTTTAGGTTATTTTTCATTGGTTTAGTCGTTGGTTGGTTGGTTGGTTGGTTGGTTGGTTGGTTGGTTGGTTAATTGGTTGGTTGGTTGGTCGGTTGTTTACTTGGGTGGTTGGTTTTAGGTTATTTTTCATTGGTTTAGTCGTTGGTTGGCTGGCGGCTGAGATGTTAGCTGTATCCATGAGCAAGACACTGAACCCCTACTTTCTCTTTGCTCCTGATTGGCTGATCCATCGTTGTGAATGATGGCATGAGTGTTTACCCACATGGGGGAACGCTGACTCCTGCTGTAAAGAAGTTTGAAAGGTTGAACAGACCGGTTCTGGTTGGTTATTGGTTGTTGAGGTAGGTAGGTTGGTTCGTATGTTGGTTGGGATGGTTTTCATTGGCTTACATTTTTTGGTTGGTTGGTTTCGGTTGGTTAGTTGGTCGTTTGGAAAAAATGACCTCCAAACTAACCATACATAACCTCAAACTGGGTTCTGAACTTCGCAATGATCCTCGTAGTTAGGGAGCATCCATCCAGTAGTTTGACAGATTTAAGTAACAAACACGCGTCGCCGACTTGACCTCCAACCAAATGTGAACCCGCCCACTTCACCGGTTTGGGACCGTTTACACGACAACACAATTTGCCAAACGGCCACTTTCTGTTTCATGGGGCCCGAAACTTTTCGAAACAAGTTCCGGAATTGCGAACATTTTAGAAAAAGCAGTTCAGACTGAAAGTGCGATGATTCAGGATCGCCGTCGGCCAGAACCTCCAAACTAGACGAGGGTTAATCTAGCGGCAGGAAGTGTAGGATTTTGTTTTCATGTGTTTCCAGGAGTTAAGAGGAATAATCGTAGCATAAAGGTCAACACTGATATGTTAAAAACACAGACAGGCAAGAGGAGGGGGGGGGGGGGGGGGGGTAGTCAATTACGTCCACGGCGACACTCGAGCGCGAACGTGGGCGTTTGGAACTCGGTTGGAACCAGAAGAAAAAGACGAAGAAGAAAAAAGTTGCTGAATAGAAGTACTTCCTGTCGGCCGTGAGACGAGAAAGACTTGGATCCTTCGGACGAACTGCGAGGTGAAATCTAAGACGTACCGGAGGCGGTGGGAGAAAAAACGAACACTAATGGCGACAACGTGAGATGGAGTGAGAGAAAAGGGGGGGGGGGGGATAAGAAAAAGATAAAGCGAGGAGGGAGAGGAGATAAAAATACAAGTGACATTTTCTCCTGATGGTAACAGCGGTGGAGCAGCACTCGCTGCTTGACCTTCAGTTTTACTGGAGTGTGTGTGTGTGTGTGTGTGTGTGTGTGTGTGTGTGTGTGTGTGTGTGTGTGTGTGTGTGTAGAGCCTTGTGGGCCTGACACCTAACTCAGGGTGACACGGTCACACACAGAGGACAGCTGAGAGCCCGGAGCTCAGCAGGCCCGGCTCGGCCCGGCCCCTCACACAGCACAGCTGGTTCTGTCACCTCCACTTATCCAGCCCGACCTCCGTCAGCGAGTACAGTAACTGTGTGTGTGTGTGTGTGTGTGTGTCAGCGGCGCTCACCAAAGTGCTGATTCACTCTTAAAATGATATATATTACGATAAAGTGGGCGGGGCATAAAGATCTTTCATAGGTAGTCTGCCACACCTTGATTCAAAACATCAAATGCATCCTTAAAGAAGGGCGCCGCTCTTTCTCCCTCACCCAATGAGAATGCAGCGTCGGGTCACGTGACGCAGGGCAGCACAAACTGAAAGTGCCGAGGTTTCACGAAAAACCGAGCGACGGCGGCCTTTTCGACAAAAACGCCGAGTCATCCTTTTCATGGATGTCAGTCAAACAACATGTCTGTTCGTTCAAAAGTAGGGCGGGGCCATAAATCACAACAAAATCTCAGATTTAACCAATGAGAGTGCGGCATTAAATCACGTGATGTAAGGGGCCAGAAACTGCCTTAGCAGTCGTTAATAAATAGATAATAAATAGCGTTGATAATTGTTTATTAATGTCAACAAACGTATCCGTTCATCAAAAAATGGTAGAATTCGTGCAAAGTAGGCGGAGCAAGCTGGATCCACACATCCACACAAGTGCAATGGTTGCGCAGCGTTTGAATTTGGACCTCATGCTCCAGCATGAACAGGGCTCCCACTTATTCCATCAACCAATGAGAGCGCAGCGTTGTGATCATGTGACCCGGAGCGGCAGAAACTCAAAGTTCTGGGGGGTTTTTTTCTCTGTATTGAGTAATAAAATAATATAACAATCATTTTAGGACCGATCTGAGACGTCGCCGTCGTTACGTTTGACGCCGTACGCGGGAGGCGGAGAGGGCGGAGAGGGTGGAGAGGGTGGAGGCCATTTTTTCCGACTTCTCCGTATCCAAAACCTCCTCCGTGACTCCGTTGTTAAGGATTGTGCTGCAGACAAACAGAACACGGAGGGAGTAACAGTTGGATTCTGCAGGAGCAGAGAGCGGTGCGGCCGATCACGCCTACTCATGTCAGCGCCGCGAGAGCCGTCTGCAGCAGGAGACGGGCTGAGTGACAGGCAGCAGGTTTGGAGACAAAGACGCGGCGAGGGAGGCGAGGTGGGAGGCAAGGTGGGCCGCAGGCGGCGCCGAACAGACGTCTCGAGCCTCGGTGAGAAACTCCGCATCTCGGCTCATCGGCGGCTTTCGCGGGGAAGTCACGGGGTCCGACCACCGGAGCCGCTAAACTCACATTTATCTGCTTGACGGTGAAATGCATCGTGCAGCGGCGTCGCACCGAAGAACTTCCTCCTCGCTTGTTTGTACTGAAGAAAAAATAACATCGAGCAACGAAAACTCAGATGTGTCATTTTATAAGTCCAGCTGGGGTTCTGTGAGACAAAGAGGCGTAAGACTGCAGCGCCGGCGCCAGCGGTCGGTTATTTCGTCCATCTTCCAGTTAGCTGCTAACCACTGCTAACTGTTAACCCTCACTAGCCATAAACCACCACTAGCCGCTAACCACTATTAGCCGTTAATGACTACTACCTGGTAACCACTACTAGCCATGAAGAACTACTAGCCGTTAACCACTACTAGCCGCTAACCAGTAACTACTACTAGCTAACAACTACTGGATGCTAACCACTACTAGCTGTTTTTGAGACTTCCTTCAAAACAGTTAGTTAGATTGTTTTGATTGGTTGATCATTATTGGACTTAAATACTTTGTCTTTTTTTATTTTTTTATTTTTTCAGGTACGCCGGGGTCCGCTCTGAGGTTTCTGCCTGTTCTAAACCACTTGTCGTATTCTTCGTCGACAAGGCGCTCACTCATCTGCGAAAATAAAGACTCCATTCTCGACGGGATCTTTTATAATCTAGTACTATTTAAAGAACATTTAGGGACAAAACTGCCGGACTGATTTCCACGAAAAGTGGGCGGAGCCTTGACCGGACAGGCTAAACGGACATGTAGGTTTTGAATTTTGTCTTCTGATGGATAGGAAGGTTACAATCAGTCATCAGCCTGGTGACTCCAGCCCCACGCATGAAACGGTGACAGGAAGACGCTAAGCTACGCTAATGCTGCTAGCATGAAACACAAACGATAATGCCGGATACAGAATCGTTACCCGGCGAGACCCCACGACTTTCGCTGCTTCACCGAGCGACTCAATCTGCCACTGACACCGAAAACAGTCGCCACCGAACGCATCATTTCCTCCCGGCGTCTTTCCTCTTTCTCCGGCTCGTTTGAGGGTTTCCAGAACCTTTCATGATTCTGAAAGTGTCCATTTAGATTGAATTAAGAGGAGCAACTGACGGCCCCGGAGCTGCGTGACGGACCAGAAGTAGCCGGCCTGGGTCTTTGGGGAAGCAGCCTTTAAATAATCTCCTCCATCTGGGCCTCGCAGATTCAACGTCAGTCCAGCCGCCGCCGACGCCGCCGCCGCCGCCCTCGTACATAACCGACAAACGTCTGTGTTTGGACTTCAAATATAAATATACATTCCACACAAAGATGCATTTGCTTCTTTATTCGTCAGCAGCAGGAATAAAATATGAGCAAAGGGAAGGAACAAAAACACCAAAACAGGCTTTTTTCTTCTTCTTCTTCTTCTTTCCCCCCCCCCCTCCATAGCTGTAGAGGCTTTACGCCTCCATTTATTATTTAATCACTTTGTTTGGTTTATTAATTTATATTTTTTTTCGGGCCCCGAGGTGCCCTTAACATCCGACCTCCATCACCAAACAGTGGGCGTTAAAATCAAACGCTCCCTTGATGCGGCCCACTGGAATTCTACAGAGCGGGTTTCTGCTCGAAGCTTTCGCCCGTTTATTAGCGTAAATAAAAAAGTCTGAATCGCCGCGAGACGTTTGGACCGACTCTCCGCCGCAAATCTGACGGAACAAACCGCTTCCTGTTCAGCTCCGGACCGGTACCGGCTTTATGTCGGTCCGGAAAGTTTCAGTTATACACAGATAAATCACGTGATTACAAAAAAACATCCAGGAGATAAATGAAGTACTTTCCCTTTGCTGAAGATAAAGACATCAAAGCCAAGCATTGACAACACTGCCGCCATATTTGCCACTGTTGGGTAGGACACCAAAGCCAAGACCGCCCGGTAAATACATTGAAGCTTGTGACATAATAGGCTAAGGCCGACACAGGGACATTTAAGCTGCCACCAAAATCAGGAACATCAATGCCGATGTTGTTCAAGACAAAGACATCAAAACCAGCATCAACAGTGATGACATTTCATCTGGTGATGATGATGATGAAGTCATTGAAACCAGCTCAAACACCAACATCAATGCAAGTGCGGATGACAAAGACATCAAAGCCAATGTCAGCAGCAATGACGGCAAAGCAAGTACTGGTGACACTAACATCCACCACTGTCAACAAAAGACGACAAAGCCAACACCATTAGCAAATACATTCAGCCTGTGACAATGACATCAAAGCCAACACCAAAATCAACGGCAATGCCTGTGTAAAAAACAAAAAGATAACAAAGCAGCCATCAACATCAACAACATAAAATCCAGGATGAATGATAGTGTCATCAAAGCTAGCGCTGATGGCCATTGTTCACAGTCAACACAGACACCAAAGCCAGCAGTCAACAACATCAAACTCAGTGATGCCAGCGACATCTAAGCTTCAAAGCCAGTGCTGACAACAAATACATCAAAGCCAGTGCTATCAAAGACAGTGAGATTATGCAACATCAAATCCAGTGATAAAGGGACATCTAAGTACCTACAGCAAATACATTAGAGTCTGTGATGACATAGCCGAGGCTTAGACAATGATATGAAAGTCAGCGCTGATGGTTAATACATCAAAGCCAGTGAGATCAAAGCCAACTCCATCAACAACATCAAATCTGGTGAGAACAGTGACATCTAAGCCAGCACCCACAGCAAATACATTAAAGCCTGTGCTGAGAAAGCCAAAGCTGACAAAATAACATGAAAGGCAGGGCTGAAAACAAATACATTGACACTAAAGCCACCACCATCAATAATTAGATCAAAGCCAGTGATGACAGTGACATCAAGCCAATGTTGACTACAATGACATGGAAGCCAGCACTGAGATTTTAGTCTCTGGAAATCGTGAATATACAACATAATAAATAATAAATCTGTCAATCGTCCAAACGGTAAAAAGCAGACTCCACAAACACCGACTGGTTGGTTTCAGAACACATCTGTGTTTCCACCGGAGGGTCTCGATCCAAAGAGAAGCTTGACGTCGCGTGGAAGAATGACGAGGAGGTCGCGGTGAGTCACTCGCCGCAGCTTCAGGAACCATCAAAGGAGAGCCTCCATTCTGTGTGTCAAACAATGGCGGCTGTGTGCCGCCAAAAACCCTGACACGGCCGAGACCCCCTCGGTGGTTAGCGCGTTGTTGAATATGGTCGCGGCGGCGCTGGAAGCGAGCTCATTCGTACACGCAGAGACAAAGGTTGGCCCCGAAAGGTAAAAAGAAATGAAGCGATGAAGACGCAAGTCAGACAATTGCCTGGTTTCTATCCTGGTGAATTCACTTCTAAGCGCCGCGGTAGGATACTAGAAGTTCGTTTACATTCTGTAGGGTTCTGTACAGTTCTGTACGGTTCTGTACAGTTCTGTACGGTGGCCCGAAGGTTCCTCAAAGAGATTACATACAAATTTACCGACATTATCCTACATTCGCCGTTATTGCGTTGCGTTGGTCAACCCGCAAATCACCGAGACTTTGCAATAATACCGAAAAACCCGAGTAAGTGGGCGGGTTCCACACACAGGAAGTGATTATTGTTGACCTTTTCTGTCAATCCGTCACACTGGACTTTGGTGATGTTGGACTTGCTGGATCGAAACACAAAGGTCTGTTAGATTCAAATGATGAGGGGGTCGCCACAGCGGACCACCTGTGTCCATCCATGGGTGGGTACCCTGCTGGCTAACAATAGCCGGTGAGGATATTTGTTAACCAGAACGCGGACTGATCCGGTTTGGAATCAGTTTTGCGTTCTCCTTATTGATTTGGCACAGGTTTTTTTTTCACCGGACCCCCTTCGTAACGCAACCCGCCCATTCAGCCGAGGACCTTGCCCAAGGGTCCGCACTGGATTTCTGCCTGGCCCGCCTTTGACCCCAGTCACCTGCATCAGAGTCAGAGGTGGAACCCACTGGGCTATACAGCTGCCTTCCCCGATCAATGCAGACGCATAATTTTCACCCTGGAATGACTTGAGGCGGAAAAATGTGTCTTAAAAATAATGAAACAAGTACATTTATTTGTTGTACGACAATAAATATGGGTTTTACCTTTGGTTGTAAATGTTTATTGACTGTGTACCGATGATATGAAGATGGGTATTTGTACTGCACTCTGGGCCAACGTTACTCTGTCCTCTGTCCTTTTGTCCTTCAGTCCTCTTTCCCTTTATTCCTCTTTCCTTAATTCCTCTTTCTTTCAGTCCTTTTTTCCTTCAGTCCTCTTTCCCTTTATTCCTCTTTCTTTCATTCCTCTTTCTTTCAGTCCTTTTTTCCTTCAGTCCTCTTTCCCTTTATTCCTCTTTCCTTCATTCCTCTTTCTTTCATTCCTCTTTCCTTCAGTCCTCTTTCTTTCAGTCCTTTTTTCCTTTAGTCCTCTTCTTTCAGTCCTTTTTTCCTTTAGTCCTTTTCCCATTCAGTCCTCTTTCCCTTCAGTCTTCTTTCCCTTCATTCCTCTTTCTTTCAGTCATTTTTTCCTTTAGTCATTTTTCCCTTTAGTCCTTTTCTCCTTCAGTCCTCTTTCCTTTAGTCTTCTTTCCTTTAGTCCTTTTCCCCTTCAGTCCTCTTTCCTTCATTCCTCTTTCTTTCAGTCCTTTTTCCCTTTAGTCCTTTTCCCATTCAATCCTGTTTCCCTTCAGTCCTTTTTCCCTTCAGTCCTCTTTCCTTTAGTCTTCTTTCCTTCAATCCTGTTTCCCTTCAGTCCTTTTTCCCTTCAGTCCTCTTTCCTTGAGTCCTCTTTCCTTCAGTCCTCTTTCCTTCAGACTTTGCTCGCTGCGTTCGTCTCGTGTCAATCAATGCCTGACTTGAAATTTTCCCAAATACAAACTTCCCGGATCAGTAACTCATCAGTAGGATGTAATCCAAACACAAACAACACCTGATTTACATCGTGGAATACCTTGACGCTGATCAACTTGTAAAATAAATGAATTCATAAAAATGCATATCTTGTAAATGTTTCAAGTTTTGTACAAAAGTGTTTTTAAAATATGCTGGGAATTTTACCAGAAGATTCATTTTGATCCGCATTCAGTCCTGTCAGGCAGAGCAGAATAAAAGATCTATGGTGATTCAATCTAACTGTAGCACAAAAAGCGAGCCCCCATAAAACTCCCGTCACGTGACGCGGCACCGCCCACCAATGTTTCGGCTCCAGAAACTGAAATCCAGTTTTGTGATTTAGCGCTTTTGACGTGGCTTATGTCACAAAGATTGAATTATAAAGAACATAAACAAAACTCACTGTGTTCCCTGGGGTTTCCCCGCAGGGGTCAGTATTTTTGATTTAAACTGAGCTTAATGGTTGTTTGTTTTGTTTTTTAAACTCGGCTGAACGGAACGCAAATTTGGACGTAGCTCGGATGTCACCAGGGAATCATGGGAGCGCGTGGTCACGCTAATTTCCGCCGTTGCTTTCCGCCAAGATTGAACTGGCTTTGCGTTCGTTACGAAGTCACAGATATGTCTGAAAACCCCAAAAAGTCCATTTTTAATAAAATCGTCTAACTGATTTCTGCATCTTTATCCTGTTTTTACTTCCCTTAACTGGGATTCTATTCTATATATATATATATATATATATATATATATATATATATATATATATATATATATATATATATATATATATATATATATATATATATATATCTGTCAGTTGTCAGTCTGTCAGTTGTTGGATGTCTAGTCGTGAAGTTCAAGTCGTCGGGAGGCGGAGTCAGCAACAATGAGCCTACGTCTTTGAAACGGCTGTATCTAAATCGCAACCGTTCCATAAAGAATGTGCGTCACGTTACTGTAGGTTGAAAAAAAAGAAAAAGTGCCGTTTCAGATGATACAACAACAACAAAAAAGAAGTTTTTAAATGTAAATTGAATTTCCTGTTACTTTCTTCATTCTGCTGACTTTGCAGGTTAAACCACTCCCACCAACACCCAACCACCCCCCCCCTCCTCCTCGGCTGAGGACTGAACACATCTTCCAACCTTTCAGAGAAAAAACGTTCCCAAAAAGTCTACAACTGTTTCTTTAAAAGACCCAAAAAAAACAAAAAAAACACGCATGAACGCCGGAGCAGTCAATCAAACACTAGGGAACGGCGAAATCGCTCAAATATGACCTTCCACCCAACGGCAGCCATTATTAAAGAAAGCAGGAGGAATTCGGGAGAGGCGGGCCTGAGTCAACATTCCTGCTAAAGCCCTGACACCTCCACGAGTGTGTGTGTGTGTGTGTGTGAGAGTGTGTGTGTGTACGTACGTGTGTGTGTGTGTGTGTGTGTGTGTGTGTGTGTGTGTGTGTGTGTGTGTCGGCCCACATGGCGTCAGTGACAAACTCTACCGAGGAGGTCAGGTGGCGTGAACAATAAAGGGAGGCGCGCACACAATGGAACGCTTACATAAATTTTGGGCCGCGTCAGAGACGCCGTGTACAAAGTTTGGTTTAAGGACGGGGAGGACTTTGGTCGCTGGTGAAACCCGAAGAGACCGACATGAGACAGAAAGAGGCTGGAGTGTCGGTTCTTTTGTCCCCGTGGAGATTCATGAATCTCCAGCTCCAAACTTTCCACGTGAAGAAGAAAAAAAAAAAGTCCGTTGCTGGTTATTTCTTTTGTTTGTCCCGACTACTTCCTGTGTCCGACTGTTCACTTATTCACTGTTGTTTTTTATGGACGTGGGGAAAAACTCAGGCGAGAAGAATGATTTTTAAAAGAGAAGGGAAATGGCAGAGGGATCGCGATTAAATAAAATAAAGTCGTACAAATAAACACTATATTACTCATATTACTTATCACCTTTATGTTAATGATACTCTGATATACTTTACTGTGAAAGTGTGTCGCAATTCAGAGGCGATACAGTCACATCAGCGAGTCATAGAGGCACTAGAGCCACATAATTACATCACAGAGGCACTAGAGCCACATAATTACATCATAGAGGCCCCAGAACCACGTCATTACGTCACAGAGGCACTAGAGCCACGCCGTTACATCATAGAGTCAATAGAGCCACAAAATTACATCATAGAGGCACTAGAACCACATAATTACATCACAGAGGCACTAGAGCTACATCATTACATCATAGAGTCACTAGAGCCACAAAATGACATCATAGAGGCACTAGAACCACATAATTACATCACAGAGGCACTAGAGCCACATCATTACATCATAGAGTCACTAGAGCCACGTCATTACATCAGAGAGGCACTTGAGCCACATCATTACGTCACAGAGGCACTAGAGCCACGCCGTTACATCATAGAGTCAATAGAGCCACAAAATTACATCATAGAGGCACTAGAACCACATAATTACATCACAGAGGCACTAGAGCCAGATCATTACATCATAGAGTCACTAGAGCCACAAAATTACATCATAGAGGCACTAGAACCACATAATTACATCACAGAGGCACTAGAGCCACATCATTACATCATAGAGTCACTAGAGCCACGTCATTACATCAGAGAGGCACTTGAGCCACATCATTACGTCACAGAGGCACTAGAGCCACGCCGTTACATCATAGAGTCAATAGAGCCACAAAATTACATCATAGAGGCACTAGAACCACATAATTACATCACAGAGGCACTAGAGCCAGATCATTACATCATAGAGTCACTAGAGCCACAAAATTACATCATAGAGGCACTAGAACCACATAATTACATCACAGAGGCACTAGAGCCACATCATTACATCATAGAGTCACTAGAGCCACAAAATTACATCATAGAGGCACTAGAACCACATAATTACATCAGAGAAGCACTAGTGCCACACAATTACATCACAGAAGCGCTACAGCCACGTTATTAAATCACAGAGGCACTTGAGCCCAATTCAGTACTTCATCAATTAATTGATTGCACAACGGGGAGATTGCTGTTTCAGCACATGCCTGTTCGTACGATGACAATGACCTTTCTATCTAAATCACAGAGGCACTAGAGCCACGCCTTTATGTCACAGCGGCACTAGAGCTACGCCATTAGCAAACATGCTTTGAGGCAGTTTGTCCAGTTTGTTAGTCGCACCATCCAACACATTTGGCGTTTTTGACAAATGTCAGTCCTAATGTTTTGGTTGTTTACAATATTCCTGCTCCGAGGCCCTGATGGAACCAGTTCAAACAAACAAACAAACAAACAAACAAACAAAGTCCAAAACTAATATTTGATTAACCGTCTCGATCAGCTACAACAAACAAAAATCCTCAAGGGAGGAAAATGCAAGAAAAGTAATCGAAGATACGAGGATGATGGGGAAAATGAGGGACGGCATATTTAAAGGAAGGAAAACACTGAAACGTTTGACTTTAATCACGACGGAATGTTTTCCCTCGCGTCGCTGAAAAAGAGCGGCCAGCGGACGTTCTCTGGATAAAAGAAGGTTCTCACACACACACACACACACACACACACACACACACACACACACACCATCTGTCAGCATTCGCTCGGTGCCAGTGGTGTATTTTGCTTTTTCACAGATTGCGGTCCCACCCCCCCCTCCCCAACACCTTCACACCCCAAGGAGAGGAGCCCCTCCTCCCACGGGTCTCCTGGTTGGCATGGATGGCCCTCCCAGGTCCAGCACTCGCATTACCGTGAAGTGAGGAAGAGGAGGAGGAGGGGGGAGAGTGTGTGTGTGTTTGTGCTTGCATATGTAACGAAGGGTGTACCATGAGATTTACGGCGCTGGCACCCGGTCTTAGTGGAATGGGTGGACCGCTGCCACGTCCGCCAGCGGCTCCTGATAGATGTGCCGCGGTTTGTTTCGCTTTTCAAAAAAAAGAAAAAAAAAGAAAAGAAACGGTAAGATGAGACGGTAGAAGTCGTGAATCTATGGGGGGGGGGGGGGGGGGGGGGGGGGGGGGGGGGCGTCCATCTGTCCATTACCGGAATGAAAGGGGTTCTGAGGGGGGGGGGGCGGGGCTTGAGTTCGGTTGACTTGAGAAGACGGGGACTCGACTTAAAGTACGTGGAGTTGAGACGAAGACAGGCACCGATGTTTTTCAGGACCCAAACCGAAGGTTTTATGTGCGTAATACTTCACGAACAATCCGACGTTTTTAATAATAATGCTGATCTATGCTTTAGCAGAGCGGCTAAAGCTAGCGAGAGAGCAGAGCCGGCCGCCGAATGTATTTAAGTATGCTGTCAATGACGGTTTGAAAACATTCGAAGGGAAAGAAAAATCGGAATTGGAAGATCGGACTTCAGAAAAATCGGCGATGGGTCAAGAAACTTGCGACCGGCGCCGCTCTACTGACGATTAAATTAAGACTCTAAGGTCAGTTTCCGTCGTCTAGCATGGGGGGGAAAAAGACGCCAAAAAGCCCATTCAACAGTTCATACAGTTGTCTGCTCACCTCTGTTACTACCTCACTGTCGTCTCAGAGGTGGAACAGCGCAGATTACGCCTGTTGTTGCTTTCACACATAAACTGAGGGCTGGTGTGACGGTGGCTAATGGACAGATAATACCACCATCCTCGTTGGTTCATACAAACAGTCAATTCAACGCTATTAAACCTCATTAGCCTCCCCCCCCTCCCTCTCTCTCTCTCTCACTCTCTCTCTCTCTCCCCGATGAAACCTTCCAGTATGGAATTATCTGCAATCTCTTTAGCAGAATATGTGAAAAAAGGGTTTCCATAGTCTTAGTCAGCGAATCCCGCCAATCGTGGAGTTCCGTCGCTCTCGAGATCAAACGTCTCTGAAAACGTTTCCTGGAAGTAAAGGTTTCAAATAATTAGATTATTAGGTCTTAAATGGCCTCTGATGTCGTCGAATGTCTCAGATATGAAGGTACGAAGGTTTGCAGGTAGAAGAAAGTGTTTCATGATATCTGGTCGGGTGGATTGATTAGCCACTAATCGTTTTTTTACGTAATTTTACCGATATATTCCCTCTTTACAGAATCTTCGACCCCACAAACCATTTTTTTTAGTCTTTAAGGCTAGCAAGTTTTTTGAACTTCGCAAACTCTTGTTTTTCTAAATAATTAATAAGCATATTAGGCGTAAAATGTTCAACTTTCACGATTCAAGACCACGGATTTCCGAAATTTAACTGGGCGGTAAACGGAGAGCTGGAAAACCTCCACGGAGGAAGCTCAGTTGGTCGATTATGTCATCGCACCTCAAAGCTAGCATCCATAGAAGAAGTGAGTAGAAAAGTAAAAATCGTATTTGTTGACCTCGCGGACCCGGTCCGTCACCGTCTCAGATTTTAACGCGTCTTTTTATTCGCTAGGTGCATCATCACAATGTTTACGAAAAAAAAATTTGGTGAACTTACCGATGAATAATAGCCATAACGGTCTTTTTTTATTAATTAATTACCGTCGCGTACGATTTACTTGAAAGTGCTAGCGACGATTGAAATTGGAGTTGCACTTTATTATCTTATCTTTTTTTAATCGGTAAAATGTTGCTAACACCCTCTTTGTCTAAATGCGGGAAAAACAAACAAACTGTTTTGTTTGATGTTGCCATGCTAGCCATTAGCATCGGAATTTATGTTAAGTTCTTGTCTCAAATAGAACAGGTAAGGATTCCCAGACACTGACAGCGTACGAACAAACAAAAGCTTCCTGTAAGAAACACGTACGCCGATGACGCCTCTATTCAGATCGGAGAGCGCCCGGAGAATCGAAAGCGCGCAGGGAACCATCTTCTAGGGTTCTAGGGAACAAGTTTCATTCAAAGCACGTCCGTGGACCGGACAAGCGTGAAAAAAGTGCGACGAGTCAGCATATTCCACGTGGCGTTAGCGACGTCGCCGCGCGGTTACCACCCGTGGAAACGGCTGCATCAACCACGTAGAGGACGAGTGAGAATGCAGCTTGTCCACGCCGCTGGCCGGCGGCGGCGGCCGCCGTCTTCCTCTAACTGGGCGATTGGCTAAGTAGGACCAACTGTATGTGCCTCGGAAAGGTTTGCCAGTTGGCAGCGATCGCAGACCCGATTCCTTTGGCACATATTCTGGCTAAGAGACTGCGTCTAATTTGATTCCTGGATGATCTAGACAGACTGTGAGGGAGAGAGAGAGAGAGAGAGAGAGAGAGAGAGAGAGAGAGAGAGAGAGAGAGAGAGAGAGAGAGAGAGCCTGAAGCCACTTTTCTACACTTGTACAACCTGAAGTCTCGATGTCCAGCACAAACACTACAAGTGGTGGAATGTCGGAATCCAATCGACCCGTTTGCGTAAACCGGCGAGCCACGGAGGAGCTGGTGCGGCACGGCGGTTTGACATTTGAAGATATTACGGTCGTAACTCACAACCGGATGCTGATAACGGTTATCATGTACGAATCATTGGAAATGATTGTCGTTGTTTTTCTCTGCTTTAATAATCCAATTGTTTACCGAAGCGCTGGCTGACACGAGCGACTCAGACGCCGCCGCCGCCGCCGCGTTACACATCACGGCTCATTTACCCGCCATGATGACGGCTAGATGATGCCTTACTTTTTGTTTTGATGTTTTCTCTCCCGGTGTAAACAAACTCAAGCTCGTTAGAGAATGCTCTTCTTCTTCTTCTGTTTCTTTTTCTTCAGCGGCAGCGGAGGAGAGTTTGTGCGACTCCTCCTCCGACCAGGAGAACCTGCATCTGAATCCCATTTGTGATTCATTTCTAGGAGTGAGTGACTCCAAAAGTGTGTGATTCCTTTCACGGGCGCGCACCCGACCCTATTTCACAACAACGCCTCGACGGAAACGCTCCAAACAGCTTTATCTTTCTTTGTTTACAAAAGGTGGGGAGGGAACAAGAAAAAAAGGAAAAAAAAAAAAAAGAAAGAAAAATCCTGACTCTGACCTTTAATCCGGATCAACCTCAGGAGTTCTTCCACGCTAGAGGGACAGCCCTCCGGGTCAAAACAAGAGGGGGAGAAAAAAAATAGAGGACCACAACAATCTGACCATCTGACTCCGCCCCTTTATTTTTGATCCACTCCAATTTCCAAACGCTTCCCCCCAAATCCTCCCCGTAGGTTTTCCGTCTAAATCCCTCCGACAAGCAGAGACGCAGACACGAACTCCGTGACGGAGTTTCCACATGCCCCAAAGCTCGGGGGTTTTGTTTGTGTGTTTGTGTGTTTGTGTTTGTGTTTGTTTGTGGGCACTTTTCTCCGCTTCGTCTTCATGGCTTTCTCGCGCCTCCAGAACTGATCAGCCGTCAAACAAATAAACACGTCGGCCTTCGATCGGAGGAGCCGACAGCTGCTCGGCCCTAAAAGCCGTCACGCGCGGCAAGTGAATGAATGTTGACAAAATGTGACAACACACACACACACACACACACACGCACACACATATGTAGAGCCACAATAAGCTCTTTTTTCACCGAGCTGGTTCCAGGGCTAGTTGGGAGCCAGAGCCTGACCCTTTGCCGGTCTAGAGCCGAGAACCGATTACGTCACTCGGTGACGGCAACGGCGCGGCTCCGACACGGCTCCTCGCCGATGGGGAAGCAAACAGGTTCTTAGGAGGTGAGCGAGTAGCCGGCACTGGCAATAGCACCGAACTAGCACCAGGTCATTTTTTTGGTGGGAAAGGGGGTTTCATTAGTGTAGAGGTGCGTGGATTCAAGGCGGTCTTATGGAGTATTCATCATACTTATGGACTCTCTTTCCATGCTAACGTAGCCGCGGCCCTGCAAAGTGTGCTAGTTTGTTTCCGGAATACTTACATTGGGACTAAAGGTGCAAAAACAGAAGGCAGAACGCCTCCAAAAAACCAAAACACGACGTGAACTTGCGACGCAGTCATCGCCTGATCTGACAGCGTGAATCTTAGAAGACACTCGTTGAAGGTAACGGTACGATGTTGGTTTATTTACGCAAAGAAGACGGATTTATTCCAACTGAATTTTGAGCACTTTGTCAAAGTTTACAACTACGGTTAACTCGGAGAAGTACCACCGGAAACCATCGGGGGGGGCAGTGTAGCCATAACCTAACATTATTGACTGAATAAAACTGAAATACAGAGTTTATCTAAATCCAGGGATTGCGATTATTTACCATGTAAACACGTATTTTTTTTTGAGTTGGATTTACGTCCCATGAATTATTTTTTTTTAGAGCGTAAAGCTCCAGAATATTTACACAAATAACACTTGATTTTGTTATTAGTGCATCCCTGAAACGATTAATCAAGAGGAAATACATTTTTGGCATCATTAATGATGCAAAACCGACGATAAAAAAACGTTTATTCCGAGTTTTAATGCAGAAATCCGAGTTAAAATGATGTTTAAACCCGACAAAATGTGTCCAAACTGACTGCCAAAATACATTTAATAACGTGGTTTACGTCATAAAAGCACCTGTCATGAACAATCATAATAAATATTAAAGCAGTTCTGCGACTTGAATTTTACTTTTTCAGTATTTTTTAATCTGCAAAAACAACCCAAATAAAATTTTTTTACACTTTTTGAGGTTTCCACTGTAAGTTTTGGCGACACGCGTTACTAAGTGCCTCCAACCATCCACAGCATCAAGTGGAGATAATTCCTCGACGTGACGCTCGCGAGCAACGACATTTATCCAAAACAAGGGATTACAAGTGAAATCTTCCAACCGTGCATTTCATAAAGTGGTGGAAGTAAGTCTCCTGAATTATTCACTACCGTGTTTCCGTACCGTTTCCATATCTGTGACATAATTAATCCTTAAAACGCGAGGGGGAAGAAAAAAAAAAAACACGCAGCCACTATTGAGGTAAAAAGGTATTAATCCGCACAAATCCGACTGATGAGGAGTCAAACAAATATTTTTTTGCTTTTAAAAGCTCATTGAGAAAAAAAAAATCATCAAAGTATCACAAATATGTCTTTAATTCCACCGCCGGCGCTCCCCGGCTTTCCCAGGCTGATCACACCAACCGGAGGTCGGAGATTACTCAACCTTTTAATTCAAGCCTGCATCTCCTCATTAGGACGGTTTCTTACAACAAAAAAAAAAAAAAGCCCCGCTCGGAATCAGGCCACGTGAGTTATTATAAAGCGGTCGGATGGGTAAGTAGGTGACGGGTCAACACTCAACATCTGGACGCGCAAGTGCATCCAAAATCAAGTGGAGCCGCTAAAAAAAAAAAAAAAGAAAAAAAAGAAAACGCTGCTGATGTCGCTGCTGCAGCGACGGCGCTAAAAGCCAGATTAGGAGCCGGAGGGAGATGCCGAGGAAACGGGGAGAGGTTAGAGATCAGGGGCGAAGAGTGGACGATAATCTTGGCGTAACATGGGGATAGGTCAGTGTCACCGGATTAAACAGGGCTAATGAAATACACCAGAAATGGAGGCATGGGTGAGGAAGACGAGGATGGATGGGTGAGTGGATGGATGGATGGATGGGAGGGGAAAAAAAACAAACCCCCAAAATAAACAGAATAGAAAATAAGAGATGTGTAGAAAAAGTAAAGGAGGTTGTTAGAATTTGTTTCAGACCTTGACGCAGACTAGAATGTTTTTATTTACATCTCACGAAACAGCCGTTTGTTGAATTCTTTTAACTGTATTGTGTCCAAACAAAGTTATACACAGCCAGAATATTTGTCTTTTAAAAGTGCAGCTGGTTTGTATGATCGTATATCACGAGGATCGTTTGTGGCTCCATTATACGTAGAAAAGAAATAAAATAAGTCAAAAATAACAAATCCTTTTTTCTTTTTTTTTCAGGGTGTGTTGATGTAAAGTGTCTCAGAGTTTCAAACCCCCCCCCCCCCCCCCCCGACCCACCCTGCCCCAAATCCAGGAGCAGCTTTTCAACAAGTACCAACACAGCGGGGTCATTCCTCCCCCCGGTTTTGAACCTCCTCCCCCCCTAAAATACTAAATTATTCCCACTGATATTTCCCCCAATGCAGCAATGCGCGCGCCCAAAAGCCGATTTCTAGGGAAGCGGAGGGCGTCATGTTTTGAGACTGGGAGCGCGCACCGCCCTCCCCCTCCTCCTGCACCCCCCCCCCCCCCCCCCCCCCTCCTCTGCCAAAAACTACGGCGGCGCGCACGCGTGCCCGCTCAACCTATAGCCGGAGCGCCGATTGGCTGAGGCGCAGCTCCATCGGCCCACGTGACCAGCCCTGCTTACAATAAACAAACAGCCACAGAATAATGTATTTAAAAAAATAATAATTTTAAAAAAATGCCCCCGCGGCTCCAAAACCGGTGACACTCCGACGAGACAACAGAACAACATCCGAACAGCACCGCAAAAAACGACAAGGTGCACGCGAGAGGTGAGGGAAGACGCACGGCGCGAGCCCAAAAAAAAAAAACTTCCCGTTTTCGGGTCCGTCCGTCCGGCGGAGGCAGGCAGCGCCGGGCAGCGGCTCGTGCGTAACGCTATAGAAGAAGAAAAAAAAAAAAGAAAGGAAAGAAATAAAGATGACCGCTCCATAAGAGCGCAGAACCTCTCCAAGTGGCGCACTCTTCCCACCCCCCTACCCCCACCACCCCCAAAAAAAACCCACCACACTCAGCTCGTGGGCATCCTCCGGACGTGCCACACACACGCACGCACACAATGGCAAGAGAGCTTACCTACACAGTGAATGAGTTTGTGCCTCCAAGAGTCAAGTTCCTGCCGAAAGCCGCGCCTCTCTACCGTGCATTGCTGCCTTTTGCACAGACTCGCCATTTTCTGTCGGCCCCTCCCGTGGGCGCGCACATACTGCTGGGTGCTTCCCTGCGCGCACGTCCCCGGTGCTTTTTTATTCTAAGGCTGGAGCTGGGTGGAGTGAGATATGAGGAAGAAGGGGCTGCAGCATCCCCCTTTCTATAACGCTCATTTGTCCCACCCACCAAAAAAAAAAAAAAAAAAAACCCACACCACCACCTCCTCCTCCTCCTCCTCCTCCTCCCACTCTTCCTCCCTCCCAGCATCTCCGCGCGCGGATGATGCGCCGTCATTGGTCGATTAATGGGATGTTTGTCTGTTTTAATGTTTTGTGCAGCGCATGGCGCCCAGTGCTCCAAATTTGCCACGGCTCAGAGCAATGTGTGTCAAAGGGCGCGCGGGCGTGCCGGGGATTTAAAATGCGCATAAAGACGTCGCATTGTTGAAGAAAAATGTGCAAGATATGGAACAAGAGCAGCTCTCAGTAAATAAACACAGATCCGGACTCCAAGGCGGTGCACACACACACACACACACAAAAAAAAAAAGAGTTAGAGGAGACACACACACACACACACACACACACACGCAAAAATCCACGCAGTGATAGTGAAAAGCGACAGGAAACAGTCAATTCTGTAGTCTAACATTCTTATTTAAGCAATTACAGGATTACTATAAGTTCTCCTTTAATGGATTATGTTGGATTTCCCTTACTAAGTGGGTTTTAATCAAATTAATAAACGCTCAAGTATTCCGTATTATGTCCACAGCTGGAGGCTCCGATGAGCTCCCGAAAGATTCCTGCTCTAAAACACGCCGGCTTTTTTTCTTACCCACCGTCTGCCAGATTACTGTCTATTAAAACCGTCCTTTGACACGGTGGGACGAATTCAAAATTCATTCGGAAGGAGGTTTGCGATAAACGCAATTAGCAAGTTTTACACTTTTTTTTTTCCCCCTCAAATTTAACACAAATATTCCGTTTTTCCCAAATACTGCAGCCTCTAAAGTGGCGCCGGCCGTCACGACGAGGGGTCTCCTGGACTTTGTAGAACTTTTTTTTCTATTCCTCATGGACCAATGTTTCACTTATCCACCTCCAATGCTTCACTGTAGGTTGGGAGGTTTTCCCTCATTTCTCACATTTTGACCATGACCAGATTGTGGTAACTCAACGACTGGTTCAGAACATCTGGCAGGTGTTGTCGGGTGTTCCTGGTCTGCAGAGGTTAGAACCTATACCAAAGTGGTCTAAGGAAGGACAACTGGGTCATGTGTGCCCAGGGCTCGTCGATGTTATTAGGTTAATGCAGGTTCCGATGACATCATGTCAACGGTGGCGTGTGAATCGATTGCCTGGGGAAGAGATTAAATCAGGATGCATTATGGGTGGAAGGCAAGTCAGGGGAGGCAGTGTGATGCTTTTGGACCATGTCTTGCGGGGAAACCTTGGCTCCTACCATCTGGAGATGTTCTTTTCACACGTAGCTCCTACCTAAACATTGAAACGGCAGACCTTCATGGAAACGGTGTTCCCTCCTCCAGCAGGATGAAGATCCCGGACTCACTGCAGGAGTGGTTCTGGAACGGTCTGAGGGCCACAACAACCAGTTCAAGGTGTTTACCTGACCTCCATATTCTCCAGATCTGACCGCCTTAGGAGGTCCGCTGGAGTCCAGGTCTACACGGGTCAGAGCTGTGCTGGCGGCAAAAGGGGAACCCAAACAATTTCGGTAGGTGGTTATAATGTTATGGCTCATAGTTGCATTTATTTACCTCAATTACTTTCCTAATTTTAATTTTTAATTTATTTTTAGACCGATTTTAGTCTCAAAGGAATTATTATTATTATTAATATTATTATTGTGTGTTATTAGGACCGCCCCGGACCCCCACCCCTGGGGAAGCGTGATGATGCCCCACACTGCCCAATGGGGACACCCTGGGAGAGGACCGACGCCCCGCCCATGGCCTAGAACCCTACTCCCCCCCAGGGGAGGAGAGGCGGCAGGGGCAACCCGCCCCAGGCGCAAGCCCACCAGCACCCAGGACGTAGCCAAGCCCCGACCCCCCCACATCTCCAGGTTAGGCTTAGATATATTGTTCCACCATGGGAAACACCTGAACCAGAACGTGAACCAGTGATGGACCTCACCTGTTTATCGCTGAATAAGTTTATATTTCATACATTAAGCATTTCTTAATAAAGCAGCCAACCAACCAGCGGCAGTTACATTTATTAGGGTCCCGACCAAATTGTTAATCGCACCATAATATATCATCCTGAAAGGCTTGATTAAGAGCTGCTTTACGGCCGGATGATGATTAATGTCGGCGCTGGATTATTAATATTACATCTTACAGCTCCAACCGAGTATCTGCCACATTTGGGTCACCTTGATATATTTGTTTTGGTTTGCTAAAAAAAGATGTTACATTTGTCGTTGTTAATAGTGTTTGTATATAGATTAAAAAAGAAAAGTGTTAATGTACTTATTTTCATGAATTATTCATGTTTTTTTTGTTGTTTTTTTAATGATTATTTTATTGTATAATATATTGTAGTAAAAAAGTAATAAATGCGACTTTTATTATATAAATTAAAAAATGTAGTGCCGGCCCCCAGCCCTGTTAAACGGGGAGGGTTGCGTCAGGTGGGGCATCGACCTTAAAACCTGTGTCAAGATCAGAATGTGGAACAAGATGATCAGCTGTGGCAACCGCCAACGGGAACAGCCGAAAGCGGAAGAAGAAGGATAATTAAATAAGTATAATTAATTTTTTTTTTTTTTATCGAGTCATATCATATGTTTATGTTATTACATTATATTACTGTATAATATATAAACAATAACAATAAAAGCAAGAATGACAATAACTATTATTCTCATAAAGAAAACTATTATAAAACTATCATATTCGAAACGCCATAGTTCACTTCTTACGTAATTAATATATTAATTTATTTTTTTTATTTTTTTTATTTATTCTAAACTTCTAATTGTCTTTTCTAATTATTTTAATTTTAGATGAAATATAATTATTTAAAAATAACCGTGTATTCTATTTGTTTTATTTTATATATAATGAGAAGCCTTTAAATCCGTTTCCGCTCCGTGAACAAACCTTCCCCACCTCGCTGCACCTGTTTTAACGCATATTGTGGACAGTAAATCAAGTTCCATAAAACTGGTAAAAACTCGGGTCTAATCACCAAATTGAAACATGAAATGACGCGGCGTCATTAACGGAAACCCGGCTACCGGTTTTACAATCCTACAGAGACGGCGGGCAGCACATAAAACGCAAGGGCACGCGTTTTATCAGAGGAGCACTCCGGCTAATTAAGTCGTTTATTTCCTCCCCTGCCCACAACAAAGATGTCTCCGGGAGAGGGATGGACTGAAGGGAGTTACAGCCAATCAAAAGGCGCGTTGAATAGAAGGGGCGGACGCGCAGCCAATTAGATCACTGCATATTGGAGAGATGCTGAGGCATAACAAGCAGACCCGGAAGTAATCGCTAAGGAGCAGGAATCCTCCAGATGCTGCGTTGTTTTCAGCAATGTAGAGACAAAGGGCTGGAATAAAAAAGGTAAATGATTCATTTTTATTCATACACTGTGTTCAGGAGGCTGGCAGGATGAAAGGGATTTGGGCGCCGTTACTGTGGCAACATTAAATGGAGGAAGACACACTCCTCCTCCAGATAATCTGACAGCAGCTTGATGGCATTCCTGCGATTATTCAACCAATCAGCGCATCCAAACGGATGTCATTCCAGGGATTTAAAATTATGGCAAGCATCACATTTGTATCCTGATTCCTGCAGAAGCTCAGCCAGAGATATCTTAAAGTTTTGCCTGTTTTTCAACGGGAGATTGTACAGTGAATGAAGGATGAAAATCAACAGATATTCCATGTGGAAATGTAGGCGCAAATCTTCAAAAGAGGAAATTTGGGTAATTAATGACATGTGCCGATCAACAAAATTCAAAGGAATTATAGGTGAGAATAGGAAGAGGAAATTTGCATATTGAATGACGGATGAAAATCAACAGAAATTCCATTTGAAATGTAGGAGCAATTCTTTGGAAGAGAAGAATTCGATATTTAATGACAGATGCAAAATGGGAAAAATCCCAGGTTGAAACGTAGCAGGACATTTGGATATTGAATGACAGATGAAAATCAACAGAAATTATTTTTTGGAAATGTGGCAGCTGTTGTTTCTAAGCAGAAAATTCTACATTGAATGACAGATGAAAATCAATTAGAAGTATTTCTATGAATCTGAAATGTATGATAAATAGAAAATTGGCACTGGCTCGCTCAAAGACGTGAATTTCCCTGCTTTGCGGAAGTGGGTAGAGTATTTTAGCGTAGTTTGTGAAAGCATTTCAGCGCTGACATTCTACAAACGTCACAGCTTTTTTTTTTTTTTTCAAACTTTTTTTTATCCATATGCAAATTCGGACTTAATCAGACAATGATTTTACAAATTTGGTCCCGAAAACTTTTGCAAATTAAGCCTCCTCTTGGTGTCGTTAATATCTTGTATAATGATCTTTCCCCAAAATGAATCCAGTTCTTCCTCGCACTAAGATCTATGTGCATCAAAAAATTTTGAAAAAACGAGCCATTAAATCGATTTTGAGTTATCGCGTTAACACGAAGGATCTGCGGCGGCGATGACGACTCCGTAATATTGCCGACTTTTCGGGGATATAATAAACAAACCTCTCTAGTCGAGCGTTAAAAATTCAGATTTAAAATCGCTATATTTATGTATTTATATGATGAATAGAAAATTGACGGTGGCTCGCTCAAAGACATGAATTTTTCCTTCTTGGTGGTTTTTGCGTGATTTGGGCGCAAACTGTTCTATGCGAAACTTTGTGGCGAGACAGGGAGTGGTTCGAGAAGAAATTTATAGGATTGTCATGCCTTGGCGGACTTTACTTGGTGGACTTGGTGCCACTCTACTGACCCGGCAGGCAGATCCATCTTCAGGTCCTGATGTTGTTGTTTTTTTGTGTGTTGTTGCGTGTGCCACCAGGATTCATGACCCTGACTCGAGGTTCCTTCAGCTACTCCAATGGAGAGGAGTACCACGGTGAATGGAAAGAAGGCAAGGCCCACTCCCACTCACCTCCACCCCTCGCACCTCCACCCGCCTCCAGCGGCGTCACAGGGGCATTGAAATGATTGTAGCGTTGGTCCGGCTCAGGGTAGCGCTAAGCTAATTGTTCGCATTGTTAGGTGTCAAAACCTCAAGGCCTTGCATCTTTGATTGGATCAGAACCAAATTTCTCTCACGCATAGACACCAACCCCCTGAAATATGCTTGACTGCCTTAAAAGAACACAGACGACACAGTTCCGCAGGAGAATACTGATATCGTCACTCGCTCTCAAACTCGTCAAACTCTTTCTTGGACTTGGAACCTTCACTTGACTAAAACTGCGTGCGAGTACTTAGATATTATCAGGGTGTTGCTTTATGGATGCCGTAAACCATTAGGACAAAAATAGGATCGGACAGATTTCGTGTCAGACCGGGGGTTCAGAGGAAAACTGGAATCATGACAGCAAGACTAGATTAAATTAACCCGCACTCATACAGATTGGATCTAACAGGCAGACGAAGATTTTCAAACTGAAGTCACACACAGACCATCTGGTGCCAGCGAGTCTGAGCCGGCAACTTAAACCAGTATTTATAGTTTGACACAAAAAAAAAAAACCTGTGGGGCAAGGTCAAACAACGAAGACGGGTTTGGCACCAAAACGGCGTGAAGTTGCGGGCAGGAACATATGGTCTCTGCACGGTTAGCAAAAAACTGCTAAACTGGTTGGACTGTGATTGCCCCACAGGTTTTAGCACACAGCAGGGTTTGTTTTTAAACACAAACCATTCTAGTTACATTTGTTGTATTTGAAGTTCTTAAACGCATCAATCAGCCCTTTGAGACTCCAGGTGTCAATTAGGATGAAAGAAAGGCGGTTTCCTTCAAATAAGGAGGGAAAGAAGGCAGTGTCCTTTCAGTAAGGAAGGAGGGAGCGGTCTACCTTCCAATGAGGAAGAAGAAGGAACGGTAGTTGTCTTCATATTAGGAATACACCTTCTTTTTGTGGGGACACGTTCCCTATAAGGACATCTTCTGTATAAGGCAGGAGGCGGTATTCCTTAAAAAGTTTTCAGGAAACTGGCTTCCTTATAAGCACATCTTCCTTATATGCCAGGACACTGCCATCCTAATAAGGACCTATTCCTTTTAAGGCCGGGAAATGCCTTCCTTAGCAGGACATCGTCCTTTTAAGGCAGGAGACATTTTCATTTTAAGGTAGGAAGCCACTTTCCTTTTCTTCTTCTTTCCTTTTCTTCTTCTTCTTTAGCGGTTGACATCCTTTAAGGACTTCTTCCTTATGTGGAAGGACATGCCTTTCTTATAAGGAAGACACCAGGAACCCTACCCTTTTTGCGTGGGCCTCCATTTTTGGGGACATGGCATAGATAATATTGAGGGGTGTGACACAGTCAGGAGGTATTTTCAATAAGCTACTCCATGTAGGGAAGCTGCCATTAAACCTCAAAGTACAAGGTTGTAACTTTCATTTACCGGGAAGTATAGATAAACTCAATCAGACTGCAGACGTAGGTCACATGATCAAATCTCCACTTTGTACTTTCCGGCGTGTTCCAAATGTGGAGGGCCTTATTGACTGACATGTGGAAAGCTCCAAATGCAATGCATGACACATGAAATGTTCCTGAAAATGGCGTGCAACTTACACGCCATCACATGAGATCACGTTGGCGGCTATATATGTTGCGTGGAAAAAGGTCATGAGACACGGTTTAACACTCCAGAGGGAGGGAAGAAGAAAAAAAAAGGACCTTGAGTTTATCACACGTATTCTACGTTTTTACACCCAAGTCAAAAGGGAGCTTAGAGCGTGTATCATTAACAGCCATAACATTACAACAAGGAAGTCAGAATAAGAGTGAGGTGGTTACCATGGCATCCAGCATGTCGGAAAATGTTAAAGCACAGGGATTTGAGAAGTTTACAGTTGATCAAGGTCAGCGTCAATTAAGGTTGGAAGGAAGCCATCTTTTTTCTACGACAGGAAGCCTCCTTCCTGAAAAGGATGAAAGCCGCCTCCACCTTTCTTATGTAGACATCCTCCTTTAGAAGCAAAACTTGTTTAAATGTCTATAATCTCAAGATATCTATAATCTCAAAATATCTTAACATATGCTGGAGAGGTTTGTTTAAATGGTTAGTTTAAATTTCATTCTAAGGAAGGCCGCTTCCTTAGACGTCTTCCTTATAAGCCTAACTTAAGGAACATTTTGCATTCGGTACTGGTTTTCTTCCCATAAGGAAGGCAGGTGGTTTCTTTCCAAAAAGGAAGGAAAGGAAGCGGCCTTCGTTTGAAGGACATCCTCCTTATAAGCCTAAGTTACGTGTAGTTCTTTTGATCTTAAACTATGTTTTAGGAAATATGTCAGAGATTTATTCAAACATTTTACATCCTGTAAGATGCCCAGGTTTCATTCCACCTACCTGAGAAAGGAAAGAAAATGAAGATGCCCCCCCATGACAGAGTGTGGGAGGGGGGGGTCACCTTCCTTATAAAAACATCTTCCTTATATGCCTAATTTAATCTGAAAAGATATTATAGAATACTTCACTTTTAACCGGGCCAATCCAAAACAAGTTAAATTTCTGCTGACTTTCAATTAGGGGTTTGGTGTGTGTGTGTGTGTGTGTGTATGTGTGTGTGTGCGTGCGTGTGCGTTGGAGGTTTTGTCATTAACACGGATTGATGCGTGTCGTCTCTCTCTGCGTCCACGCATGCAAAGTTAGTGTTTGCACACAAACATGTAGGTGTCTTTTGGACATAGGTGTAGGGTGTCACATGAATAATTCAGCAGAGCGCCGGCAGAAGACGAGCGCCGGCGGCGATCGGGTTACAGGAAGCCGAGACGGTTGGAGGTGCAGCCAGAAGTCTTACCCTGCTGTACTTCACCCATGTAGTCATTTAACATCCGTGCATTACCGCTATTGATTGACACAAAAGCCGGACAAATTCAGCTAAACCGTAATTAGCCGGAGACCGTGACCCTGAGAGGGATCGGGAGGAGGCGTTACAAAAGGAGCTGAGCGACAGATTAGTCTGAAGGGATCAAATCCAAAGAGACGGGGAGGAAATGACTGTCCCTCGTCGCCGGCGCCGCCGCCGTCCCCCGATAATCTGTGACCCTTCAGGAAACTGCTCCCGCAAAGTACTCCCACTTTAGCGCCTTCATTTCATTACATTCAATAACCCCATTCATAGTTTGGGGCTTATAGTCGACGGCGACGCCGGACCCCCTCGACCCTCCACAGACTTTTGGATTACAGCGAGTCGTCCATGACATTTCTTCCTCTAGGCTCTCCGTCTCCTGTCAGTCTTCCCGCGGGATGAAGAGTCGGGTTTAAGTCCCCTCGTCTTTACCCACGTATAAATATATATATAGATGTATATATTTATGCTTCATCGAGTTCTTCCCACACACACACACACACACACACACACACACACACACACTCACACACATCTGCACAGTGCCATGCAGCGGAGGGAGGACGACTTTGGAAACGGAATGCAGGAGCTCCAGATTTAGTTTCTGCCAAATCTCTTCTCCAAATCTCCCGTGAAAAAACCCTGCTGAGATTAGGCGGCGAGCGGCGCCCTGAGCGGCCCTGACAGATGGACTGCCTAATTTACTTTGCCATTAGCTGGGAGCGAGGGACAGCGCTCGCTCGCCCGCTCGCTCGGCTCAACCTCGCCTCCACCCCCTGCCAGGCGGACCGCCTCCCTCCTGTAAATCCCAATCCCGCATGCTTGGGTCTCCCCTCGCCACCCGTGTCATGCCACTTGGCGAGCTCGCAGTAAATCCTATTCCTCGCTTACGGCTGCCACGAGGATCCCAGGACCGCCTCAGCTCGTGTCCAACTGTGCCTCACGTTAAGTTATTCTCCTAAATCCCGCTGGGCCTGCTAATAGAGGTTGGCGAGGAGAAAACGCTCTCCTCCCGCCGCCGCCGTCCTCATTCTGCATATTAGTCAAAGAATTAGGAGGAAAGTGGGTCTCGGCGCCGCGGGAAGTTTGCAAGAGGCGGGAAATGACCCCGATGTTTTGTCTTTTAAACCTCATTACACGTTTAATGCAAATTAAAGTGTTAGAAGTCATATTTTTGCATAACCATTTCTGCTTAATGCAGAGATTTAATCTCCTTTCAGATCAGTGCGTGATGTCACAGAGGTCGCTTTGGGGTTACCGCTTATCACGTGGCTGAAAGGCCCAACATCTTGTGAAAAAAATAGCTGCTCCTGTCGCTACGTCTTTAAAAAAATATCCACTTTTGTCCCGACATGTCTTCAAAATAAGTCCTCTTTTCTCCTGGTATGTCTTTTGAAACATGTCCACTTTTGTCCCGCCATGTCTTTTAAAATATGTCCACTTTTGTCCTGGCATGTCTTTAGAATATGTCCACTTTTGTTCCTACATGTCTTTAAAATATGTCCTCTTTTGTCCTGGCATGTCTTTTGAAAGATGTCCACTTTTGTCCCGCCATGTCTTTTAAATTATGTCCTCTTTTTCCCAGCATGTCTTTTGAAATATGTCCACTTTTGTCCTGGCATGTCTTTTAAATATGTCCACCTTGGTCCCGACATGTCTTTAGAATATGTCCACTTTTGTTCCTACATGTCTTTAAAATATGTCCTCTTTTGTCCTGGCATGTCTTTTAAAAAATGTCTTTTTTGTCCCAGACATTTCCTGAAAATATGTCCCCTGTTAAAAAAATATCCTCTCTTGGGACAGACTCTTTAAAGACAGATGTCTGTCTGTGAAAAAAAGGTTAATTACTGTCCCAACATGTCTTTAAAAACATTCACTTCTGTCTTGACATGTCTTCAACAATGTTCACTGTAGTTGTGACACGTCTTTCAAAAAGGTGTCGCTGCCGACATGTACAAAATGTCCATTTCTGTACTGATATGTCTTTAAAAGACGCATCTACAAAAACATTCACTTCAGTTGTAACAACATATCGGTCCTGACAGGCTCTTTAAAAAACATCGGCTTCCGTCTTGACATGTCTTCAAAACATGTCTGCTTCTATTCCAAAATGTCTTAAAAAAAAAACCCATCTGCTTCCATCACAGCACGTCTTTAACGTGTCTTCAAAAAACGTCCCTTCTCCTAACGGTTTGGGACATTTTTGGTTCCTGACTGTGTCAGGACATATCTTTACAAAATGCTGGTTCTGATGGGTCTCTAAAAAAAAAAATGTTTACATTAGTGCAAAAATGCAACATTTTCTCTTCTGTCCCGACTTGTTGTCGAGAAATGTCCATGTCCGTGCGTCTCCGCAGGTCTTCGTCATGGCCTGGGTCAGCTGACCTTCGCGGACGGGACGTGCTACACCGGCCAGTTTGAGAACGGCCTCTTCAACGGCTGCGGGGTTCTGGTTTTCCCCGATGGCTCCAGGTCCCGCCGCCTCACTTCCTGCTTATCTGACCTTTGACTTTGAAATAATTAGAAATGTCTTGTAGCGGATTATGCTAATGAATAATTATTAGGTTTAATATGATGAGGAGATTGAAGTATTTTTAATAGGTACAGATTAAAGTAAAGAAATGGTTGGAATACCTAATTTTGTGTTTTTACGGTTTGTCTGTTTTTTTTTTGTTTTGTTTTTCAGGTACGACGGGGAATTTGTTCAGGGAAAATTTCAGGGCGCCGGCGTCTTCGCTCGATTCGACGGGATGAGGTTTGAAGGCGAGTTCAAAGGCGGCTGCGTGGACGGCTACGGTAAGACCTCCCGCCTCGACCCGGGTCCTTCAGAAAGGAACCGGCGACCCGGAATGTTTTTACAGCGCTGTAGTAAGAAGTGTTGGACCTCCTCCCAGTTTCTTCTACGTGGGTTTGTGACTCGGACTAAACTGTGTCGGTTCTTCAAACTACATCAGTAATAAATACACAAAATCATTTTATTAATCGGACCAAAGAGGTTAACTAATGAGAAAGAGGCTCCGCCCCCTTGTTGACTGAATCATAAAAACTATCGAACTGCATTAGGATCTGGTTCCGGCTGGACTAGACCCACCCAGACCTGATCACTGCCAACCACATCATCACTTCAGTGGACCATCTTCAGAAGCAGGAAGTTGGCTCCTAGGTCTCACCGGTAGCACACTATACCAAAATCAACAGGAATTCCAGAAGGGGATTGAAATCCATCAGTCCGGGAAGGGTTCCAAAGCTTCTTCTAAGGTTCTGGTACGCCACGGATCCACAGCGAGACACATCCTCCACACATGGAGAAGACCTCGGACAGTTACTGACCTTCACAGAAGTGGACCGCCCTCTGAAATTCCGCAAAGAGCACGATGAAGGTTCCTTCAGGAAGTCACAGAAGATCCAGAGGAAACACCTGAGGAATTGCAGACTTCCCTGCCTCCTCTGGACTGATGAATGGAACGTTGGACTGTATGAAGACGGGGGTCCCGTTCCATCTGGTGGAAACCAAACGCAGCATTCCACCAGAAGAACATCAGACCTAAGGTCCAACATGGAGGTGGAAGTGGAACGTAGTGGAGATGATCTGCTGCTTCTGGACCAGGACGACTCGCCATCATGGAGGGAAACAGGAATTCCGGTCTCCAGCAGAAGATTCTGAAGGACAATGTCTGGTCATCAGTCAGAAAGTCCACCTCTGAATGTCTCCTTGTCAAAGTCTGGACCTGAACCCCGTTGAGATGCTGTGATGGGACCTGAGAAGACCTTGTAGCCTGATCAGATAAAAATCATCATTTCAAACTTGTTCTGTTAAATTCAGTTTGAAGATCCGACACAGTTAGATACTTTTTTTCCTTTCTTTTTTTAAAATCCACTGTAACTGTGGAACATGCTAATTGTCGGGCCCGAATCCTGCTGCGTGTCTCTGGAGGCAATCAACACGTTTTTCTCATTTTGAAGGCTGCCGCTGAGCCGGAGTCAGAACGACGTGTCGCAGCCACACGTCGTTTTTGTGCCGGTAAAAATAGAGGTGGAACGGAAAGATTCTCCCGAGGTCCAACCATCTGGAATCGGAGCCGCCGGGATTTCCAAAAGAGGAGCTCGGTTCCTAAAAAAGTCCGGTTCAGGTTCAGGTTCAGGTTAACCTGAAGCTGAGTTAAAGGCGGCGAGACGAGGATGAAGATTAACGAGAAGCAAACTAAGTTCAATTGGAACTATTATCAAAAGAAAAATAAACTCCGCTTTTTAAAGATCTACGAGGAAATCATCATTATCTCTGTTCAGATGATGAAGATGATGATGATGAGGAAAATTTATTTAAATATTAAAAGATCTGAAGAGAGAACTACATTTATTTTTATTGTTTTTATTGTTTTTATCTACATTTTATGGTAGTTTTTCTTTTTTTTTTTTAAGAGACGGATTTTGTTCACTTATACAAAGATTTATTTAAACTGTTTAAATAATTTAGAGTTCTGGTGATGTAATAATATTATTTAAAATTGTAAAAACAATTGAATTAAAACGATAATATTTCATTTAATAAATGAGAAAATACAACCAATAAAAATCTTATTTAACGGTTGATATGAACTGAGTTTGAATATCAAAACATTTTAACTGAAATAAAACTGTATTATATATAAAAATATTCCAAAAATTTATTAAACATTTTCATTTTATTTGAATTTCACGACATTTCTGACTCAACTAAAAACTTAATTCAGCGATGGATCGTGTTACACGTGTTATCGGACATTATTGGAACTTATAGATAATATATTAGATTTTAAAAATGTAATAATATTATTTAACATTATAAAAACAACAATTGGATTAAAACAATAATATTCCGTTTATAAATGGGATTCAAACCAAGATAAGAGAAAACTCTGCTTTTTTATACTTTTCACATGTTTGAATTTTCACATTTTTTTTCAAAATTGAATTATATAACATTTAAATAAAATAAAATAAAAATTTAAGTAAAAATTAAATGAATCAAAATAATTTTTAATTTAGATATTTAAAAAGAAATATTATTACTAAAATAAAACGCCTTCATATGAACTAGGGGTTCATTTATGGGGTTTTTATTTTATAAATAAGTTTAGAAATACTACTAATAATAATGATATCTAATTAAAATATTTATGTTCTTCGAATTAAAAGATTAAAAAAAAAAAAACATTCGGTGTTATGATGGATTTTGTGTTTTTTTAAATATATTTTTACAGACGGTTTAAAATATTCTAAATGTTTTGTAAAATTACTATTTAATATAAATTATTAATCTATATAATAATATCATTATTAATCTAATAAAAAAAACAAATCTGAATAAATAAATAAATCAATGCTTAAAAAATGCTATAAAATGAAATCCATTTAAAAATAATGAATAAATATTACCTATCAAAATATAACAAATAAAATCAAATAAAATTCACGGTATTTGAATATTTGAAAAAGAAAAAACTTTAGTGTAATAAAAAACAACAACTTTGGTTTCCATGTATTAATATTAATTAACATTAATATTAATGGACCATCAGCACCAACTGTGGGTTCAGTACTTTGCTCAAGGACCGCTTCACCATGTGGACTCCGGGGGTCGGGATCGAACTCCATTTTCCATTTGGGATCAACCAAAGGGAAAAGAAAAACCTCTTGCGTTGTTTCCTTTTTGACAAATACCAGATTCCTGTCCGTCTGTCTGTCCGGTCCAGGGGTGCTGACGTTTCCCGACGGCGGCGGCGGCGCCAGCCGCCACGAAGGCCTGTTCGAGAACAACCAGCTCGCGAGGAGGGAGAAGAACCCGGGAGCCGTGCAGAGAGCCGCGGCCGCGGCCGCCAAGGCCCAGACCCTGTCCATGTGACCAGGACTACCTCAACCGCAGTGCCCCGGTACCGGGATCGGTTCTGAGAGCTGATGCCATCTCAGCCCTCTGTTCCGTCCTTCTGTGCGTTTGACTGTAATTCAAGAGGTGCTAAACCCGACAAAACCTCCAGTCTGGATTCAGAACCTCTTTTGTAAACGCATGCGAAAAAGTCTAGAACCCCCCCCCTCCTCTTGTTTTTTTTTTCTTTTTAAAATACAGGAAGTAGAAGGGTTACATTCCCTCAGTGACGGCGAGTCGTCCTGGTTCTGAAGCAGCAGATCAGACTCAAGTTGGACCGTAGGTCTGATGTTCTTTTGGTGGAATGCTGTGTTTGGGTTTCCACCAGAAGGAACCGGACCCCCGTCTTCAAACAGGCCAACTTTTCCACTCATCAGTCCGGAGAAGGTTCTCCCAGAAGCTCTGAGGGTCATCAAGGTGTGTTGTGGGTAAATTCCAACCAGCCGTAATGTTCCTCTGGGTCAGCAGTGGCTTTCTCCTCAACACTCTAGTGGAGTCATGACCTCTCTCTGGACTCCCAGAACCTTAGAAACAGCTTCAGAACCCTTCCCAGAATGAGGGAATTCAACCACCTTCTGGAATTTCTGTTGATTTTGGGCAATGTGTCCTACTGGTGAGACCTGGGGGCCAACTTCCTGCTTCTGAAGAGGTTCTTCTGAAACGACCATGTCATTGAACAGAGCTGGTAGTGATCCGGTCCGGGCGGGTCTAGCCCGGCCGGAGGCAGTTCTCAACGCAGTGTTTAGAATTTAGTCTCTGAGGGGGCGGAGCCTCTTTCACAGCGCTGTACTTGCATAGTCAGACGTCACCACCGCGGTAAGAGTTCCTTCTGTGTCTCCTGCCTTTCTCGCCGGCGCTCCAGTGTTCAACACAAATCCTTTACTACCTCCAACAAAGTGTCAGAAGGGGGCGGAGCTGCGGAGCCGCAGCGTCTTTTGCGGCTTTGTACCTTCACGCGGTGCAATTAAAGCTCAGTCTGATCCCAGATCAGCGTGACGACCCCCCCCCCCCCTCCAGTGCCAACCACTCAGTGCCAAACCGGCTGGCGCTGATCCAGAATCAGTGGCTCGTCATGAGAGCGAACGCCGGAGGTGTAGACGGCGGCGGCGCGGAATAGTAATGGCTGCAGATTCCAGGTTGTGATAATGACTGCAATTTGTGTTTGGGAGGCGCAATTTGATAATAGCGTGCAATTTCTGACGGGAGGCGAGAGTTTCTTCTCAGCGGAGACGGCCGCTTTGTTTAAAATACATCACATGACCTCTCCGCGCATAAACGCTGTCATTCCCGAAACACGTGTCACAGGAATCATTCCGTCACGTGGAATTTTATAGGTTTTTAAGAAAATCTATAATAAAAAAATGGTAATTTAAGACGTGCTGCAGTTTCAGGATAGAGTCAGACTTAAAGATGGGGTTCTCTCTCTCTCTCTCTCTCTCCCTCTCTCTCTTTCTCTCTCTCTCTCTGACTAACGATGATGTCACTCTGTGTTTGTTGAGTTGTGATGGCGTGCTTCATGCTCGCGGGGGAGGGGGGGGGTCGGTGTCCGTCTGTGTAATGAGGCGGCTGCGTGGACGTGTAGCCGTGGCGTGGGCGCCGTCTTAAATTGGAGATGGCTTTAATTGTCGCGTGTGTGATTACTCCGGAGTGGCGCTCATTGGAGACGCGGTTCGGCGAGCTGATGTCTTCCCCGCTGACCAATTTGACGACCCGCCTGACCGATGGAGGCGTCTCGCACCTTCTAATTGGCTCTGGGGACTGAGCAGCGGTTCCGTTAAATGGCCGCCGCGGCCTTCGTTCTGGTGTCGGGCTCAGACTCTGTCACCGCCGCGCAAAAAAAAAACCTTCTGACTCGTTGAAGCCTTCGTCTTCTGTTTTATCCACGCCTCCTCGCCAGACCCTTTAAGACGCACCTTTAAAAAAAGACGAGGAGACGCCTTCTTCTCCATCTTCTTCCCCTTCTCCTTCTTCCTCTTTGGGCTGTTCCCTTTAGAGATCGCCACCGCGGATCATCTCTTTCCATTCTTCCCCTGTCACACCAACCAACTGCATGTCCTCTCTCACCCCATCCAGAAACCTTCCTCTTTGGTCTTCCTCCTTCTTCTCCTCCCCGCAGCTCCATCTCCTTCTTCATCCTCCCACCAGCCGATCCACTATTCCACCTCTTCCTTCTCTCCGTCATCTCGGCTAGTTCGCTACGTTTTCCCGTCATCTTGCCAACATGTAAAGTTCCTTCTCTCGCCTTTCCTCATCCCTCGCCGTTTCCCGTAATACGCCGAACGAGACGATCCGCCGTGGCGAAAGAGCCACTCCCCTTTTTTGTTGATGCTAAGCTAAGGGGCTACCAGATCTTCTGAGACCTACCCTAAGCTATGCGGACCTTCTGTTTCAGAATAGATTTCCAACGATCCGAGGAGACTTCTGTTTAATGTCGATGTCTGGAATTTGTCTTGATCTGTTCATTGAGGCTCTACGACTGTTTCTGGAACGCCGGGGGTCTGGTTACAGAAACGTCTCACGTCCGGTCTCAAAGCTGGTTCCGATGACATTTGAGATTTCTGGTATTAAAGAAACATGCTTTAGTTGTCGTAACTGAGGAAACTCCGAAAGTTAGGAATCCCAGGACACGGTGGCAACGTGATTGGCAAAAATGGCCGCACCATTGTTCTCACATCTCTGATGGTGGGCGTCGACATGAACACACACTATTAAAAAAAAAGCTATGGCGATAGAAAGACCGTAAATTGTGGTGAGAAGCTTGTTTTTACGGAAATGTCCCTACGACACGTTCCGTCTGTCACCGCGGTTGAGCAAATGCCAACAGGCTAACTTTAGTGTTAGCTTAGAGGAGGAGAAGCTAGCTGTGTCACTGTCACAACGCTTCTTTAGCACCCTAAGATTCATTTTATATTGGCGTGCAGGGGAAGCTAACAACAATGTTAGCATGTTAGAGAAGCTAATATTCTTGTTAGCTTAGAGGAGGAGAAGCTAGCTAGTGTCACTGTCACAACGCTTCTTTAGCACCTGAACGTTAATTTTATATAAGCGTGCAGGAGAAGCTAAAAGTAATGTTAGCCTGTTAGAGAGGCTAACATTAGTGTTAGCTTAGAGGAGGAGACGCTATCACTGCTATGTCACTCTCACAACGCTTCTTTAGCACCCTAGCATTAGTTTTATACTAGCAAGCAGGGGAAGCTAACAGCAACACACCGACACAATTAAGCAATTCCTCAAAGATAAAAAGTTGAACGCAACTCTTTTTTTTTCTTGCCCGTTTCTCGCAAGCTAGCAATCCTGTGACAAGATTCTGGTTCTGGAGGAGCAGAATTCCTCGGTCGACAGAGAGCAGTGAGGACAAGGTACCAAATATGTGGTGAAATCCCACAGACACGGGCTGGACTTTGTTCTGTAACCAGACCCCCGGACCGGTTTTATTACCGGAATCTTGAGTTGAATGTAAAATATATTTATATTTATTTATTTCCACTGTGTTTAAGTGTGTGTTGAAAAAAAACAAAAAAAAAAACAGTGTTTTTATTCACTCTCCGCATGTGAGGCCCGGAGATTTAATCACCGTCAATACTTTCACTCTCACGGTACGATCGCACTCCAGGCTGTGGCGGCCTGATGCACGGCCCAAACAAACCAAGGAGTGAGCGACGGGAAAAGAAAACAGAAACAAACAGTCGCCATCGACACGGAGGTTCGAACAAGTGCCTGAAAAACAAAACCTTCTTCGCCTGTGCTCGGAATCCCGCCGCACTTTTTCACTCCGCCTGGATGGAGACGCGTGGATGACGCGTGTCAGCCGGTACATCTGCCGCCGCGCTCGGCTGAGGTCGATGACTAACGACAAGGCCCGATGGCGGACAAGCCGATTTCAGGACCCCGAAGATTGGAAAGAGAGACTTTTACGTTTGCGTCCGAGCTTTTCAGGAAGTGCTTCGTTTTTTCGGCAGGAGAAAAGAACGAAATGGTTCCGGTCCCACATTATCGACCCGCTGGAACCCGATCATGAAGCGGATTCTGATTCATTTCAATTATATTCTCATAGATCCAATATTCTTTTATTCCTTTGAGGTCGCTTTAGCCTTAAAGGACCTATGCTGTCGTCCCCGACAAGTCCCCAGTCCCCTGCGTTGTACAAACACTGAACCCCTCAACTTGAACGTGATGTCCACAATATTTCTAGTCACTCCCCGAAGTGAGTAAAATACTACGGCCTGAAAACTTTTGCACCCAAAGCTCCCCCTAGTGTTAACACTATAAAACAGAACTTTCCCCAAATCACTCCAGTTCTTTCTCGCACCGCGGTCTATGTGGGTATACAATTTGAAAATGACCCATGGGATAGTAAATGTGGAAAACAGTGACTTCAAAAAAAATAAGAAGGCAAATACATGCAAAGTCAACGCAAAGCTAGCAGAAGACGCAATCTTCTACTATTTTACGATTACTATCTGTCACGCAACGCGAAAGATAGTAACCGTGGTGACAAACGAAGTAACATCGTCCGGCTGCCAGCAGAAGAAAACACACTGCAAAGTGAGAAAACACATGCAAATAGAGGAAAAAGCCTTCATCGGTTTGACGAAAAGCACGCCGCAAAAGCCCCAGCACAACGGATATAAAACACAAACATTTCACGGTAACTTTATCAGCTGATCTCGCCTCGCTTCACTACTTGTTCGTGTGGTCATGTGACTCAGAATAAAAATGTCAACACCAACGTGAAAACAACAAATAAACTTATTAATGACCTTAAAACCCACATTACCCAAAGCTATGTTAAACCTGCTTAAGAAAACTTAACCACCGTCGAACAAACCGACCTCAGGTGTCGCCATGGCAACGTGTATGCGCCAATCTAAGACCTGTCTGTTTTCTTGTCTCCTCTGGGTAGAGGGTGCGTTAGCGTCATTATTACGTTTGTTCGTTGCATAGGTCAGTGAATGTAACACGGCAGATCAAAAAATATCATGAAATGTTTGTGTGTACTATCTTCTTTATTCACTAAATGAAGCACTAAAATAACTTTTTAGTGCTCTTCGTAAACGCTTCAGTTGTGTTCTGGCTTTTACAGATCAGCTTTTTTTTTGTGTTGTGTTGAGCTTTTACAGATCGTTTTTCTTAATGTGTTGAGGCTTTTACAGATCGTTTTTCTTAATGTGTTGTCTTGAGGCTTTTATAGATCGTTTTCCTTAACCTGTTGTGTTCTGGCTTTTACAGATCGTTTTCCTTAACGTGATGTGTTGAGGCTTTTACACATCGTTTTTCTTAACCTGCTATGTTGAGGCTTTTACAGATCCTTTTCTTAAAGTGTTGCGTTGAGGCTTTTACACATTGTTTTCCTTAACGTGATGTGTTGAGGCTTTTACACATCGTTTTTCTTAACGTGTTAGGTTAAGGCTTTTACACATCGTTTTTCTTAACGTGTTATGTTGAGGCTTTTACAGATCGTTTTCCTTAAGGTGTTGTGTTGTGGCTTTTACAAATCCTTTTTCTCAAAGTGTTGCGTTGAGTCTTTTACAGATCCTTTTCTTAAAGTGTTGCTTTAATGCGTTTACAGATCCTTTTTCTTAACATGTTGCGTGGAGGCTTTTACAGATCGTTTTCCTTAACGTGATGTGTTGAGGCTTTTACACGTCTTTTTTTTGACGTGTAATGTTGAGGCTTTTACACATCGTTACAGTCAGGAACCGGTATGCAAAAGTTTTCAGGCCTTCAAAAAGTCAAACATTTACGTAAAAGCCATTGCCGCCCAGATATCTCCTGAGATTCAAGCTCCTCTTCCTGTTTTCAGAGGGTTCGGACCCTGGAAAGGCTCCGACTCGGGCGTCATACGACTCAAACGTGGACGTCCTCATCGTAGCGAAGGTTTCTAGCCGCCAGAAGCTTCAGGGTCCGAACCATAAACATGAAAGTAACTCAAAAACAGACGTGAAGAATCCTCTAAAAACCGCCCCCCCTTCACGAAGTCCAGATAATGTGGGACCGTGAGACGGAACGTCCCCCGTCCTGAAGAAAGAACACCGAACACCGACTCACTGTTTCCACTAAGCCATAACGTTCCACTCTGGGTGACTTTGTTGCAAAGATCAAAGATGATGTTGTGAGGAGAAATAATGAAGAAAAAAAAAAAATCAAAAGTATTTGAGCTTTTTTTTTAAAACAATTTAAAAAATGGACATAAATCTGCAGAAGGACAATAAAAACAAAATGCATGAAATTCAAGTGCGTTTGGATCCTTTTTCCTCATGGCGAGCGGAGGCCGCCGGGATGCATGGAACGCCGCAGCCGATGAAAAACACACACACACACACACACACACATGGAGGGGTTTTGAACTCTGATCACACACCTCGGCAGGTCTAGCGATTATTTGTGGAGCTCTGCTGTCAGAACTCCCCCTCCACCCCCCCCCACCACCACTTCGTTCCTCCTTCCTCCCTTCCCCCCACCCACTCCCTGCTTCCGCCGCCACTAAAATAGCTTTAAGGTGTGTTTAGGTTGGACTTTAACCCCTCCGCCTATCTCGTCTCCTTGGCAACTGCCCAGAGTTTCTCTTAATTTGTATCATCTCAATCTCAAGTGCTGCTGCAGTTTTGCCTATTTGCCCCCTAATCATAGCGCCTGTTGCCATGGCGAAGTATTCAAATATGCTCTGCAGATCAGATCCAACCTAGAAGTGGCAGCTAGTGTGCGTTTTCTTTTGTTCCTGGCCCGGAAACAAAAACAAAAACAACAACAAAGGAAATTCCACCACTATTTGACTCTAACATTCATTCGCCAAACGTGAAGAGTGTTTTTTTTTTTTTTTTGTTTAGTTTTTTTGTTCTTCCCGTCGGACTCCCCAGGGGAGAGGGAGGGAGAGAGGGGGAGGTGGGGTGGCGGTCTTCTCTCATCTTTTTCTTTTCTATCTGGAGCCTTTCTTAAACAGCGATGTCTTTTTTTCTCTTTTTTCTTTTTTTCTTCATCTTATCAGCGGAGCTTCGCCGTTCCCAAAAGCTTTGGTCGTGTTGAAAAAGAGGAAGTGCAGCCGGCGCGCTGATAGGAGAGGGCCCCGGCGCTGCAGGGACGCCGTCGTCACAGCGGCGCGCCGCAAATAAAGAAATTTAAAAGAAAATAAAACGCGTTTAAAAAAAGGGGAGGAAAAAACGGGGGAAAGTAGCCGGTTTTTTAATTGCTCTGGGTTTCTCGGCGCTCTGGACGCCACGTTTGGGAGTTTGTGGCGGCGTGTAAACATGCATGCGTGAACACGTCGATGGAGGGGGGTGGGGTGGGGGGGTATAATAGGAGCATTCATCTGCTTCATAAGGAGAAGAAAAAATTCAGCAGCTCTTACTCTTCCAGCCGGAGCTGCAGCAGCTCGAAGACGAAGACTAGGAGGAGGAGGAGGAGGAGGAGGAGGAGGGTTCTACATATACATCACACGGATGCAGGCGTCTTCTTATTAAAAATCATATATCAGCTGCCTCTGAGGGACCCTGGAAGAGCCCCACCGTCATTCCCAGGAGTTCATCTCTGGTGGCGGTTTTTCAGAGTAGGTGGTCCGCGTGAAGGCGACCCCCCGACATTCCCGGTTACGCTGAATTATGCATTCCCCTCCCGCGTTTCCTGTCTGTGTCACTGCCGCCGTTATATATATATATATATATAAATAATAATACATACGGCCCTCGTTCCTGCTGTGTGCCTCTATATGACGGACGCCAATCAGCCAGAACATTCTAACCACCGACAGGTGGAATCAGAGTCACCGTGATTATCTGGTTACCGTGGTTACCGGTCTGAGGGAGGAATATATTAAGCGGTAGGTAGGAATGCAAACCTCCACCAGGGCAGTTTTTTTTTGTTTCCAGCCTCTAAATATACTGACAACTCCCAACAAACTCTCTGAGCATCTCTCAGAGACTCTGTAGCCGATCGTCTGCTATGCCCTCCACTTCAGCGTCTCTGTTCAGCCCGACGAGTCCTCAGCTCCACCCCCAAAGGGACATCAAAGTATCTCTTGAAACCACCATTAAACCAGCTTTCCTCTTAAACTCTCAGCTATCCTGACTTTAACCGTCAGCGGTTGTTATGTTTTGGCTGATCAGCGTAAATCCCATCATGCAGTGCACCGAAACAAATACAGAAATATGACCGTCGCGCATCATCTGGGCGCGTGGATCTTCGTTACGTAACGATAGTTCAAAAAAAGTTTGACGCATTGTTTCGGCGTTTATCCCGAAAAAAACGTGAAGATGAGTCGGACTCCGATCGTCTCATTCACGTGTCTCTGATCACAACATCTCTTTTCTCATTTCACAGTTCTCCCTCAGGCGAGGCGTCGGCGCTGCTCCTGATTCCAAGACATTCATTTTACGGTTAGATTTTAAGATTTCTCCCCCGGAGGAGTGGAGGACGAGCAGATTGGAGGAGGGCGAGCGAGAGAGAGAGAGAGAGAGATGGAGTGGCAGCATGTGTAAAAGCTGCAGACGAGGGATAACACTCGAGCTGGAGGAAGAGGAGGAGGAGGAGGAGGGATGTGAAGACATGATCTACATATTCAACATTTTGAGCCCCATGAAGGGAAAAATCCACACTTTGATGCTCAGATGCGTCTCATCCATCTGCCGAGGATTCTGGGTGATTTTTCTTTTTTTATTTATTTATTTATTTTTTTGGTGTTCTCCTGAGATCTCAGAGGTGTTTGAATCTCAGCATCAAGCAGCGGTTTGTAACACAGCAAAGAACTTCTCCGGGTTAAATTTGAGTGTTTCTCTTGATTTAGTTACTAGTTTTCTCTACGGAAGATCAAAAAAAAAAAAAAGAAAAAAGAGCTTTTAATGTTTCATTTGACGACGACGGGGTCCCGAAGGAGATTCACTGATCTCTTCTTCACCACCAAAATTTAAAAAAAAAAATTTAAAACAATTTTTGGAAGAGGTGCGATATTCTTAAGGGAACTAATGGAAATTTTGGGTAGAAAAAAAAAAAGTAAGTAAAATATGAACTATAAGAGGAAAATATGAGATAGATCTCCTCCATGTCGATTAAAATATATAAATTCATATATAAATATATACATATAAACTTGAGTAGAGACATTTTAAAGGGAACAAATACACTTTTTTTTTTTTTTAGAAAAAATGGCAAATGTGAAGAAAATTTTATTTTTGACCAAAAGTCAAAGTCGAATACTTTTGGATTAGATACAAACTATAACATCGTTACTGCAGCACCAACAAAAGGAAAAGTAAAAGAAAATCAGAGATAGCGATTGAAAAAGTAAAAAAAGAAACTTTGAAGATATGTGAAAATTTATTGTTAGGAATAAACTAAATGAAAAAGAAAAAATAAGGAAATATTCTTCTGCATATATACGTGTATATGTATATATATATATATATATATACATATGTATATGTATATATATATATATATGCACAGTGAGTCTACGGTTACAGGCGGCTGAAAGACGACACAACGTTCACAGAGACGCTAACATTTCTCTTGTGGAATAAAGTGGTTAAAATGGGATTGGACACCTTTTGAGGCATAAACACTGTCTGCACAGACACGCACTCAAAGCATCAAGAATGTGGCGCCGTTACGCAGAACGACACGATGCTGCATCTCTAATAGATGTCACATATCTCACGTAACCGTCATTACTCAATAATAGACTCTCAACAACCCGTCGCATTTTCTCATAAGCCCACGGAGAGCGGCCGGAAAATACAGGAAGGATTCGGCGGCTCTTTCTCGCAGACGGCACAAAGAGATGCCGGCGGAAACCTACGCGAATTAATCTGGACCTGTTTCACAGCAGAACCAACCACCAAGGGTTATCTGAGAGTCTGTCCTCCTTTCTGTTTTCAAAAAAAGTTCCATAACACAGGGGTAGAGGACATTCCTGACGCAAACCTGATAGAAAGTTATATATTTATAGAATAAATATATATATAATATTCTATCAGGTTTGCCCCAAAGAGTTGGTGCTTGTCTGGCACCGGTTTTGAGAACCAGGAGCTGGTTTTTAGGCTGTCGAAAAGCAAATAACTGGTGCTAAGTTGGGCTCTGGCTCCGAGCTAGCCCTGGAACCGGCTCGGTGGAAAAGGGGGTATGAGTTATTACCAGGTTCTTAATCCACCAACAAACTCCGACGAGGAAGAGTCCACCCTTCGCACATTCAGTCTTCTTACGTCGCAGCGGCCGTCGGTCTTTTATCTCCGACTTTCCCAGGAAGTTCTGCAGAAACTTCTGCTGTGGGTCTTCAGGAGAGAGAGAGAAAAAAAGAAAAGAACTAATTCCCCGTCCTTTGAGCCGGTTCTATTTTAAGTGGGCTGTAATTTTTCATTAGTCAGGTAAATTAAACCACAGGTTGTAATTATTCTCTCCTCCGCTCTCCGCCGTCTCCCGTTTGCGCGGGGAAATAGGTCACGTACAGACCCAATTATGCTTAAATTTAGATCGCCCCGTTTTACCAGCTGTTAATCAGGTTGTCGCCAACTTGGTCACGGCGCTGCCGGCCCGGTTGGCTCTGCTGGGCGTCCGCTCCGCCTCTAGGGCCGGAAATATTCTTCCTTTCTGTTTTAGACGATCTCCTAAAGCGGTAGCGTGGAAACAAACGGGGGTGAAGGGTCCGCTTTGCTGGGGACCGACCCACGTTTGGGGGTCTTGTGACCCTCTGGGCCGCAGTAGATCTACGGCGCACGGAAAGGAGGCGTGTCTTGTGCGGACTCAGCGGACTGTAGAAACTTTGCGCCTGACGGATTCTATTGAGTCTGGGCTTGACGGCTCAGGTGGTCGATGGGAGGCGGTCTTCTGCAATTTTCCTTTTTGTTGCATTCGTTGCTGTGAGGGGCTTTTGCTGCGTTTGTACCTTTGATGTTCCTTTGGGTGTGGAGGTGAACAGAGACGCTGAAGTGGAAAGCGTAGGAGTCGAGACTGAACTATTTACGAGCTTCTGCCGGCTGTGAAAATAAAGCTTTGTGTCGTAGTTGATGATGATGATGATGATGGTGGCTAATATAAATGTTCTTAAAGATCACCGCAACCTCCGTCCGTCCGTCATGAACCAGAGGTCATGACCTTGGCTAGGGCGGCCACTTTTTATATAACCAAAATGGAGGACGCCTCACGGAATTAAGCTAGTTGTTGCTAGCGATACGGGGGAAAAAAATCAAATATTATATTATTTTTGACCAAATACCTCAATCGCGATGTTGTGACGATATCGTGAAACGTACGAAAATGTAATTTCATCCTTCGAAAGACTTTTATTCAAGTTTCTCGTCAAATACTAGATTTTACAAGATTACGTTTGAACACATCTCGATGACTATGACGATACAACTCCCAAAACTGCTTCCTCCTGAACCGACATTGAACGCATCACGCAGTACATCTCAATGCAACGTGTTGCTAACAGCTACATTAGCGAACTCTTCCGCCGATGTCAACAGTAAACATTTGCTTGATTTGATTTGTTGGTCACACTTTAGCGTTATCAGATTCGCTAGCCGCTTTTTTAGGAATAAAATAAGAATAAAATAATGGACCATAGGACAAATGAGGGTCCGGCTTTAGGCAGCGCCGTTGGACGGACACGTCGTTTCAAAACCGGACTGTCGGAACTAAAACCGGACGGATGGCGACGCTATCCACAGCTGAGATTTAGAACGTAGATTCACTGCTCAAGGATTTGTAAAGAATTCGGGAAAACGACTCCACGTAGCTTTTTAGCTTAAATCTTCACGGTAGCATCTAAGCTAAAAGCGCTAACGTGCACAGGTTGGACAAGAACCCGCAACCCTTTTTTTTTTCACAAATGAGTCTTTGAGGCATTACACCGTGCGACACCTTTGAAGACGTTTAGAAAAAACGGGTCTCCACCTTTCTCCAAAACAAACGCCTCTACGCCGTTCTCAGCTGCGTCTCCGGAGATATTTAACGTATCCAGAAACTTCGGCTGTAATTCCGTCGACATCGGGGCGAGGAGATAAAGACTGCGTTCTCGTTTTTTTGTTGAAACCTCTGAGGCATGTATCTGATGCATTTTTGACATGATATACATATTTATAGCTGGAGAGAGAGAGAGAGAGAGAGAGAGAGAGAGAGAGAGAGAGAGAGGGAGAGAGAGAGTGGCGTGAGTCAGGCAGCAGCTAACCACAGGAGAGGAAAGATGGGGGAGGAGATGGGAAGGCAAAAGAGAGTGGGGGAGATCTGGCAACGTTTTAAGCTCGGTTTTTAATCCGGGGCGAAGACGCAGAGGAGGAGAGGGACCGGGCATTACATGCTAGGCTTCACAGAGAGGTCACCGCATCGCTGGAAGGGCTGGGATACGCAGAGAGAGAGAGGGAGAGAGAGAGGGAGAGAGAGGGAGAGAGAGGGAGGAGGAGGAGGAGGAGAACATCAAACTGTCAGGTGCGGAGGGACGGCGAAGTGCGTCCTCTCCATGTCGTTGTCACCCTTCTCCCCGTGACGCTGCGGCGCCGAGGGCAGCTTTTGCTGACTCGCCACTCGCTCGCTCTGGGAGCAGGGGTGAGAGACTCACAGGCCCCTCCCTCCCCCATTCTATACGCCCACTGGGAATGTGGGCAACATCCAACCCCCGTGGGTGCAAGATCCTCTAAATGAAACCAAGGGGGATGCCCTTCATGCAGAGCCCGGAGGCACGGGGTCCCGCGCGGTGGGGGCGTGACGCCGCCATGTGGCCATTCCGGGAAACTGCGAGTCACTCAAACATAATAATAATAATAATAATAATAATAATAAATTTCATTTATGAGGCACTTTACATTTGGATCGAATCTCAAAAGAGCTACAAGGTAAAAGCAGATAAAAGCATCAATAAAAAATATAATAATAATAATATAAAAACATGACCAAAAAGCATTAATGTTAATTAAAGTTATAGGTTATGCTAAAAAGGAAAGTTTTAAATCCTTTTTTTAAATGTGTCAGTCGACTGTGGAGCCCTCAGATGGTCAGGGAGGGCATTCCACAGAGGAGGGGCAGCAGAACAGAAGGTCCGATCACCCACGGTGCTGATCTTAGTCCGGGGAAGGAGGAGGCGGTACGAGTGGGTAGTTTGGAAATAAAATCCATGAAGGGGAAAACGCTTCTGCGGCTAAATTGTTTTATGAAAAGTTCTGAAAAGTTCTGAAGGGCGCTAAAAGGCGATAATGAGCTGGAAGGTTGGAATTGCAGGAATTAGACTGATTGAGCTTCAAAAAAACCCCGATTCGGACCCACCGCGGCTCAACGAGCTCGACGAAGAAGAAAATTAACTCTTTGTACCAAACTGTAACAATAAAATAATAACCAGGTATTCCAAATATAAATCCCGCCAGCGGTTTTCATTCACCTGGAGAAAAAAAGTTTTTACTGAAAGGAGTGAAAAGAAATTCACCTCACGGAATCAGACGCCTTTGAAAAGAGAAATAAAGGTTCGGTGCCACCTCTATGATTCTGTCCCCGGATGGAGGAATTGGTTGAAGCGACGCCTGGAATGTCTCTCGCCGCTTCTGAAGGTGAGATAATAACCTCCCGCCGGCATCATTATCCGGTCCGTATTTAGCCGGAGCCGTGGCCAAGGCTAAACGCGGGGACATTTCTGTGCGCATGAAAGACTTCTGGAGCTGCTGGGTGGAAAACTGACAGTTTGAAAAGATCGATTTATGACCTTTTGTATGAAAAGTGTTAAAAGAAAAGTATGAAAAAAAAAACGCGGCGTTATTTAAGGTATCTCAGGGGTCGTGATCACATCCTGGTCCGTCGTCAGGTCCTTTTTGTCGTCAAAACTTGACATTCTTCACGAGCGTCCGTGAGAAAGGAGCGTCCGGTACGTCTTCACGTAGTCGACGAGGACAAGGCTTGGGTACGTCTTCACGAAGATGACGAGGACAAGGCTTGGGTACGTTTTCACGAAGATGACGAGGACAAGGCTTGGGTACGTCTTCACGAAGATGACGAGGACAAGGCTTGGGTACGTCTTCACGAAGATGACGAGGACAAGGCTTGGGTACGTCTTCACGTAGTCAACGAGGACAAGGCTTGGGTACGTCTTCACGAAGATGACGAGGACAAGGCTTGGGTACGTCTTCACGAAGATGACGAGGACAAGGCTTGGGTACGTCTTCACGAAGATGACGAGGACAAGGCTTGGGTACGTCTTCACGAAGATGACGAGGACAAGGCTTGGGTACGTCTTCACGAAGATGACGAGGACAAGGCTTGGGTACATCTTCACGAAGATGACGAGGACAAGGCTTGGGTACGTCTTCACGAAGATGACGAGGACAAGGCTTGGGTACGTCTTCACGAAGATGACGAGGACAAGGCTTGGGTACGTCTTCACGAAGATGACGAGGACAAGGCTTGGGTACATCTTCACGAAGATGACGAGGACAAGGCTTGGGTACGTCTTCACGAAGATGACGAGGACAAGGCTTGGGTACGTCTTCACGTAGTCCACGAGGATAAGGCTTGGGTACGTCTTCACGAAGATGACGAGGACAAGGCTCGGGTACGTCTTCACGTAGTCGACGAGGACAAGGCTCGGGTGCGTCTTCACGAAGATGACGAGGACAAGGCTTGGGTACGTCTTCACGAAGATGACGAGGACAAGGCTTGGGTACGTCCCCACGAAGATGACGAGGACAAGGCTTGGCTACGTCTTCACGAAGATGACGAGGACAAGGCTTGGGTACGTCTTCACGAAGATGACGAGGACAAGGCTTGGGTACGTCTTCACGAAGATGACGAGGACAAGGCTTGGGTACGTCTTCACGAAGATGACGAGGACAAGGCTTGGGTACGTCTTCACGAAGATGACGAGGACAAGGCTTGGGTACGTCTTCACGTAGTCGACGAGGACAAGGCTTGGGTACGTCCCCACGAAGATGACGAGGACAAGGCTTGGGTACGTCTTCACGAAGATGACGAGGACAAGGCTTGGGTACGTCCCCACGTAGACGATAACGACAGGACGTAGGTATGTTTTCACATAGACAAAGACGAAAGGACTTAGATGCGTCTTCAAGTAGACGATGGCGACAGGACGTAGGTATTTATTCACGCAGACGATGGCGACACGATGAGGACAGGACGTAGATGCATTACGTCGCAGACGATGACATCAGTCCAGCCTTAAACTGCTTTTTTTCAAAAAAGCAGGAAGACCTCGGTGTCCCAGTGTGGACAGACGCCCTGCGTGAAACCGCCGCCTCCACCTCCGCAAATAAATGGAGGCTGAATGAGTCCAATTAGCTCACACGCCTCCTGCAGCGAGCGCTTTGAGTCTTCAGGGGGACCAAAATGATACCAGGACGTTTTTTGTTTTTTTTAAAGACACATTGAATCTGTGAAAACAGGTGAGCGTTAGCTCGCTTGCCGCTACGGGAGAGCCGTCCCTCAGGAGTGTCCTTTAATGCGTCCTCATCACACAGGAACACAATGCTTCCTTCATTAAAGATCAAGGGGGGGGGGGGGGGGGGGTTTGAAAAGCACTCCCGATAAAAAAGGTGCTAATTGGAGTCTTTGTCGGATCAAAGCGAAGACACTGCCGTTAAAGAGCTGAAGGCTCTCATTATCACGGCGTCCTGCTTTATTTGGCTCAGAGTGCCGCCGCGATGCAGCGCCAGCATCAGGTTATTCGCGCTAGCTGTTCATTTCTCATCCACCGGAGGGGGGTGTGTAGGAATACGGGCACAAATTTACGGTTACCTAAAAACGTGAAAAAACACTGCAAAGACTTCCGCCTTAAATCCAAGTTTGTAAGAGGCTCCGCCCACTTGGAGTGAAAACCGCATTCAGAACTCTTTCCGGCTGGATTGGACCCACCCACAACTGTTCAACCGCAGCATCACTTCAGTAGAACATCTTCAGAAGCAGGAAGTTGGTCCCCAGGTCTCACCATTAGCACACTATGCCAGAATCAACATGAAATTCCAGAAGGCGGTTGAAACCCATCACTCTGGGACGGGGTCTATGGTTCTGGGACTCCACAGACCCACAGTGAGACACATCATCTACACATGAAGAAGACCTGGACCAATAGTGAACCATCACTGAAGTGGACCACGATGAAGATTCATTCAGGGAAGTCCCAGAAGATCTAGAGAAAACTACCAAAGATCTGAAGGCCTCCCTCACCTCCATAAAGGTCAGAGGTCATGGCTCCACTATTCCAGGGACATTGGGCTGAAATGGCTTCATGGGAGGGTGGCGAGGAGAAAGCCACTGCTGACCCAGAAGAACATTAAGGGTCATCTGAATTTACCCACAATTCACCTTGATGACCCTCAGGGCGTCAGGGAGAACCCTCCCTGGGGGAGGTTCCTCCACCAGAAGAACATCAGACCTACGGTCCAACATGGAGGAGGAAGTGGAAGGTTGTGGAGGTGATCTCCTGGACCAGGACGACTCGCCATCATGGAGGGAAACATGGATCCTGATGTGTAGCAGAAGATTCTGAAGGAGAAGGTCAGGTCATCAGTCACCTTTGAATGTCTCCTAGTCAAAGTCTGGACCTGAACCCCGCTGAGACGTTTTTGTTTTTACTTCTGCTGACGGTAGAAGAAGGAATGAAAACAGAAAGTTTTTAGGTTGAACCGATGATTTATTTGAACAATGACTTGGCGTCCCAGTAGGAAGTAGGAGGTCACATGACACCGAGCTGGAGGTGGAGTCACCTCACAGCCAGCCGTTCGAGGTGAAGTCATTCCTCAGCTGCTGGGTCTCGGCCTCCGTGAGCGGCTGAAGGGGGGACCGGCAGGCGCCGCCGTGGAAGCCGAACCATTCCATCGCCTGCTTGAGGGCGGGGACTCCCAACTTCCTGGTCACCTAGCAACACAAATCTCCAATCAGTCGTTTTTTAGTGTTTTTAAAAGGACATTTTTTTCTTTTTAATTATTATTATTAGTTGTTTTTCATTTTTTAAATTTATTTATTTATTTTAAAAGCAAACTTAAGTTGATTATATGTTCAGTCAGGCTTTTGACTTAATGTTTTTATTTGTTTATTTTTTTAGATCATTATTTGTTCACCTCCATTATAATCATTTTTGTTTTTTTACTTCCACATTTAAGTCAGTTTTCATTATTACTTTATGTTGGGACATTTTTAATCTGTTTTTATTATTCTATGCATTTATAGTAGCCTTTTTTTTTACATAATTAGTCCCGCCTCCAGTGTTCCCTCCGTTCAGTTCCTGTTTTTATAGTTGGATTATGTACCTGTATTTTCCCAGCGTGTGGATGGGCGAATTGTTTAAATTTTTTATTACATTTTTTTTATTGCATATCCAATTCTTGCTTTGTTCCAATGTCTATATATATATATTTATATTTTTCATCATGTGAGGTACTTTGTGTTATAATCATAAAGATAACAAAGATATTAGTGTTTTTTTTCCCCCCAATGCAAAAACAAAACTCTGGAGGATGGTGGAATGATTCCAGTGGAAAGTGATGAGCGTCTCAAACAGATCCAGCTGTTGCAAAACAAAATAACGTTTTATATAACAAAATTCCAAAAGCAAATTTCCAGAAATGGGAAAATTTTGTTGACGCTCCCTGTGAGCGTAAACAAAAGCGGTAATAATCATATAATAATCAGATCATTAGTGAAACTTTTTCAAAACAAGAATTCTCTTTTATCATACCGAGGTGGACAAAATAGCTGAAATCTAAAATTTTAGCAAAAGGAGCCCAGGGACCGTCTACAAAGTGCAAAACGTGGAATAAAATAAGAAATACCTTTTTTTATTGTGTTTTTAAATTAAAGATGCGACTACCTTCACGTATGTGAAACCTTTCGTCCACTGATGTGATGCTGCACATGTTTATGTTTTTAATGGTTTCAAGTACGGACATTCAATTGTCTGTATTTTACATTCTACATCTTGTACTTTGCAGACGGTCCCTGCTCTCTCTCCGTCGGACAGCAGGGACGAGACACAAGGTTTTGTTTCTTGAGACGTTTGATCCAGGAAGTTCGAACTAAACTTAGAAGATAGCAGATGCTAGATTTCACTTCCTGTTTGAACCTGCCCAGCCCTTCCCTCAAACTTGTAGCTTGCAAACTTTCTTTCAGGACTTGCGAAAGTTTTTTTCCCATTATGCAAATCAAATTTGGCGCTTCTGGGCCACCATACGATGAAGACTTCAGCAGAACTCTCTGTGTGTCTGCAGGTTCTGTAATGAATGACATCTTTTTAAAAAAAAATTTGATATTTCAGGTCTCTGGAGGTTCGGAGAAGTCTCCTCACTTTTGGGCCGATGTTTACGTTTGTGTTGAATTAAAACTCATTTTAATATTTCAGAGTTTGAATCCTTCGCCATTGGTCTCTGAGGAGAGCTTGATTAAATCCCCCGCTCCCGTGCGGCGGACGGTACTCACGGCGCTGTTGGGCTCGATGAGGCGCTGCTGCAGGACTCTGGCTTCCTCCCAGCGGCCGGAGACACACAGATGCTCCAACTCACACACCTCCAGGCCCAGAACGTTAGCCAGCGCACAAACTCCGCCCACCGCACCTGGACAAGCGGGTCAGAACAGAACGTCGTGATGTGAGGGGTCGAAAACAGATCTGTGAAAAAAAAAAGGACTGGACCCAGACCCGGACTAAACCGTGTCAGAACCTCAAACTAAGTCTGACCTCAAACGACCTGAGCGAAACAAAGAACTACAAGATTCAAACGATCATTTCAGTTCTGAAGGCAAAACGGTTCCATCATTCCGACAAAGTAGCAAAACGCACAAATGCTAAAATGCGATGTTTGAAAGACGATCTACATTCGGAGGAACTCCAGATTTGAGCCGTCAACTTCATCGTCTTAGCATGGAGGCTGGAAGAGGCCAGCAGCAGTGATGTTAGTAGAGGCCAGTAGTGCGATAGCCGTTGAGCAGCAGTGGTCGGCTAATCAAAAGGTTTACTGGCGCTTTCAAACAAAACTTTATTGACACTCATAAATAGCGATAAAAAGGTTGCAGTAGCCAGACGGGTCGTACAGTGTTAGCACACAAGTCGCGAGCTTCCGCAAACCTTTGATTGGTACAGTGCGAGTTGAAATTAACTAATCAGCCACGACTCAAAAGTCGTAGAGTTCGAACTCTACGACTAGAGAGTTCGAACTCTACGACTTTTGAGGTAAGGCCAGAAGCCCAGAAATCCAGAGGGAGCTCCGAGTAAAGAAACGAAACGGTCGCCGCCCCAGAATTCCCCGGAATGAGCCGGAGGGAATTTCTGGAGAGAAGCGCGTCTCGATTACTCGGCTTGGTCGGCCGCCACCGCAATCTGTCCCCGCAGAAGCCGAACGAAATGCACAAAAGGGGAAAAAAGACCGCGACCTCTATCATGGCCGGAATAAGTTCTGGATGCTGTGGTAATCCTACATGTCAGCTCTTACTGTTACTGCTGCAGCAGAGAAGATCAAACCTGAAGGGTTGTCAGAACCTCTAAGGCCACGCGTCTTCCTTCAGCTGCAAGTCCTCAGATTTAGCTGAAGACTGGATTTGTTCTGGAATAAGAAACAGACCTGGCGAAGCCTTTAACGGTCGTAGCAGTGAAATCACATGTTTGATCAGCTCACGGTGAAACATGACTGGACTCAGCGCCCGGCATGTTTGGAATATGAAATACCCCCCCACCCCCAGCGGGCTGAAACATTAGCATGCATGGCGCCACATCACAGGAAGTACTTGAGTTTCCCCCGGAGGTCGCAGAAGATACAACCAAAGGGGAATCGCACCATCCTTCAGCAGGAGTTTGGGAAGGATGGCCGGTGTCGAGGATTCCGTGCGGATAAAAGTGAACGCGGAGGAGCGTGGCGTGGCGTGGCGTGGCGTGGCGGCGCTTCTTAAACAAAGCCATCCATCACCCTGCTGCTTTTTTTTTACGGAGCAGCAGTCGACACAAACGTAAAGGATTTATCGTCATCGGTGTTTCCTGGCCCGACCCGGAGACGGCAGCGTTTTATTCTTAAGATGTGTTATTTTCCTCCTGCAGAGTGAGATAAATATACACTTCCCAGGCAACAAGATGCCGCGGCCTCTCGGCGTGACACTTGATTGTCGCTTTCTGGTGGAGGGAGAGAAGCTGAGCGCCGAGCCTCCGTCCGCGGCCTTGGAGTTGTTGTTGTTGTTGTTGTTGTTGTTGTTGATTTGGAGAGACGAGCCAGCAGCTGCTGATTGTTTTGTCTGAGTTATGTGGCAGTGATCACACAGCGGCTCGCCCAACGCTGCAGACTAGCCCCGCCTCCCCGCGGCTCCTTTCGGAGACGCTTTCTGATGCAGAGGAGGAACAACGGCGCCGAACGTCAGCGCTAAGTTAAAATCTAACATCTGAGAAAGGTAACGTCTTTTGGAATTAACATATGTCGCAATTCCTTCTCTAATATAGATTTGACTTTACCGTTAAAAACTTCGACAAATCGCTCCTTTCAAAAACCTTTATTCAAGTTTTCTCAGAAAGTACTACATTTTACAAGGTTACGTTTGAACGCCTCTTCCCAACGCAACTCCCAAAACTGGTTTGTTACTGAATAGACATTGAAAGCATCATGCAGTTTATCTCAACGGTAAAAGACAAGAAATGACAAGAGTACCGCAAAATACGAGAGTCGGGCTTAGCCCCGTCGGCTAGCGTCGAGCTAACGTTGGGTTTTCATGTTTCACCTTCATTTTGAAGTGAGGTCTAATATCTATTAGACGCAACACTTTGTTCGGATCGAGTTTGTCACGAATTTGTGCTGAGCGACCCGAGTTTCCCAACAGGAATGACGTGAATCGGTGTTTAGTGACGCCGAGGAAAAACCCCTATTCGTGTCAGAGATCGGTACAATCTCCCAGCGTCATTGCAACATGGCCGACGCCGCTGCGCTGGTTTGACCGGATTGAAAGAGGTCACATGGGTGGATGAGTAAACGCAGACGCGTCGGCAAATGAACTCAAATCTGATCATTTAGACATAAAAGTGTCGTAAAAATATTTATTTGTGGCATTTTTGATTGAATGTCGTACTGACAGGGAAATCATCGTACAAATCCGACAATGACTGCATTTACGGTAACGCGGCATGGCGGTGTTTGGTTTCCAGACGTACTTGTGACTTCACCACAAGTATAAAGCAGAAGCTCTTTATGCCGTCGTTAGTTTGTCAACTTTGACCAGCCACCTCAGGACTTTGCGGTGGTCCAGATGAAAACCTGTACGGTTCTACGGATCAGGCGGGTTCTGTCCAGTAATCTGGTAGACGGAGGTCGCAAAAAGATGAAATCGCCAAATATTAATCGTACACACAAGTAAGTAATTGTGACCTTTTGAGTTATTCAAATTAGGCCAATTCTGTCATCCCAGACAGCAAGGGGATATTCTCGGAGAAGTCCCCAACCCCCTTGCGTTGTACAAACTAACCCCCTGATTGAACTCCTCAAATAAAATGTGTGTAACAATGTTTTTCCAAATGAAAGCTCCCCCTAGTGAGTAAAATAAAGAACTTCTAGAGTAAAATAAGACGATAGATGGATCTTCTTGAGTGGATTCACCGAAGTTGGACTTAATTGGACCAATAATTTCATTTTCATTTTTTTGGACCAAAAAAAATCTTTTTTTAAATCTAACCCTAGTAAGTAAAATTTTAACAATTATTATGAAATATAATATATGCACAAGGTAGACGTGTGGGAGTTCATTCATACGCACCAAATTTGGACTAAAAGGTTGAGAAATAAAGGGACGAAAACTTTTGAAGATAGAGAAAATAATTTTTTTGAATAGTTTCAGTTTGTAAAGAAAAGGGATTTTTGGTAAACTAAAGTTTTAAAAGATTTCCTCTTGTGAGTAAATATAGACAACTAGAGGAAAATATGATATTTACAAGACAGACCTCCTTGAATCGTATCGTATGCACGGAATTTGGACTCAATCGGACCGACAGTGGAGAAATTATGGCCGAAAACACCTGGCGGTAGTGCTCCCCCTAGTGTTGGAAATATACAACCGACCTTTGCCAAAATCTCTCCAGTTCTTCCTCACAGTAAGTTCTGTGTGGGTATTAAGTTTGACGATGATCCACCAATGTCTCTTTGAGTTATTGCGTTAACATGAAGGATGTGCGGCAGTGACGATTCCATAATATCCCGGACTTTTCTCTGATCGCCACCAGAGACGAACAGTCGGTGGCGCAAAAGGCTAATTCCTTAGCAGGAGATGAAGCCATAGCGGATGATGTCATCAACAAGCGCCAGTCGATCTTTCGACGGGTGGACAACGGCGCGTGAATAAAGAGTGAACTGATGAGGAGTTTTTGGGTGGTCCGGTATTTTCTAGCGTAAATTTCTAAGGGGTTTTGTAAAAACGATGGCGACCATCTCAAATAATGGCGTTCGGGTCTGAACACGAGCGAGCGAGCTCTGAGGATGTTCAAGTCTCGGCGAAGCAGGTGTGATTTAAAAGTCTTGACATTCCAATCAGAGCTCATTGCTGTGAGAGGTTTTGATTGACAGGTAGACTACCTGCCCCCCATCCGCATCGGTGTCGGGGGGGTTGTTGAGTACATCAAAAATACCCTGACAGCGCGGACGCCACGTCCCATCAATCACCGACCGCTCTGTGTTAGCTGTGTCACTCTCTCACTTCTCTCTCTTTCTCTCTCCTTCTCATCTCTCTCTCTTTCTACATCGCTATCTCTCTCTCTCCATCACTATCTCTCTCTCGCCCTTTCTCCATCCCTCTCTAGATTTCTCTCTCCCCACCATTTTCTCTCCATCTCTCTCTACATTGCTTTCTCTCTCCTTCTCCATCACTTTCTCTCTCTATTTCTCAGCTCTCTCTCTTTCCATCGCTTTCTTTCTCTCTCGCCCTTTCTCCATCTCTCTCTTTCTCCAGCATTTTCTCTCCATCTCTCTTTCCATCGCTTTCTTTCTCTCTCGCCCTTTCTCCATCACTTTCTGTCTCTGTCTCTCGCACCTTCGCTCTCTCTTTCTTTCTCCATCACTCTCTGGATTGCCCTCTCCATCTCTCTCTCTTTCTCCAGCATTTTCTCTCCATCTCTCTCTCCAACGCTTTCTCTCTCTCTTTTTCATCTCTCTCTCTTTTTGCATCACTTTCTGTCTCTCGTACTTTCTAGCTCCCTCTCCCTCCATCTCTCTCTCCCTCTCATCTCTCTCCCTCTCATCTCTCTCCCTCTCATCTCTCTCCCTCTCTCTCCATCCCTCTCTCTTTCTCTCTCTCTCACTCACATACAGGCAATTACTGCCACATTTCACTGATGAAGATGAGAATATGCCAGGAAGCAAAGATCAGAGTACAGTAGTGTGTGTGTGTGTGTGTGTGTGTGTGTGTGTGTGTGTGTGTGTTGCGCGGCGAGAACATGACTCATTAGGTTCCTTAGCATGGCGTTGATGCCTCTCCCCTGACGTGTTATCTAATCCAGGCTCGCGGTCCAGGTACGTGGCCAACATGCCAACAACGTCCGCGGCATCCCATCATAACTCTGCTGTCGGGGTTTCGGGCGTTTGATGAGTTACTGCAACTTCACATGAAAGACCTCGCCCGAACCGCGCGGCACGCGAACGCTCATAAGTGGAAGAGCAGGAGAAACGCCGACAGCTGCCGTTCACTCCTGAAAGGTTCTTGACGGACGATAAAAGCTGTTCTCACGGAGATCAAACCGGAAATAAAAACGCTCTCCAGCAGGGATGGACGGAAGAAATGGCTGAACCAACGGGAAGAAATCTAATTTGAAGGTCCAGTGTGTAAAATTTGGCCGGGGGACGCGCTGAGAGCCCCCCCCCCCCCCCCCATTCTCTCCTCTGGGCCGCCGGAGGATTCTACATCTAAAAGTAGAATCTTGGCGGGAAAAAGTAGAAAGTTTGTTGTTTTTTTGTTGTTCTTAATAATCCGAATGATCCTCGTATATAATCAAAACACAGTAACGACTTCAAACGCAAAATCCGTCTCCAGACCTCACTACAAACATGGCGGCCCCCCCCCCCATGGCTCCTTTGATGTTCGCCGGAGATCAAAGGTGATAAAAAAGAAGGGCTTTTTCTAAAACAAACATTAAAATAAAGACTTTTAATTTCAGCTTAAAGTACACAAAAAGAAACAAATTATAGAAAAATTAAATTCCACTTTCCAGAGAAACCCCCTAAACTTCACACATTGGACTTTTACGAGTACTTTGATCCAAAATTCCAGACTTTTCAGTTTGATCCAGACCGGACTAAGATCTGGACCAACATAGCCAGACTTTGGTCACACAAATAGAGGTGGTTCCATTTTCATACAGCAGGGGTCGCCAACTGCTCAATCCCGATCAACTTTGGGCGGGGCTTAGAATCGATCCGAATTTTTGTATATATATATATATATATATATATATATAAATATAGGTGTCATCTGCAAATTTCATTGAGTGCCCAGAAGACGATCAAGAGTCGTAACGAGGTTTCTGTAGGTTAAGTCTTACCGACAGAATAGGCGGCCATGAGGAACCCGGCTGAACCCGCCAACACCTGGAAATCCTGCATTTTGGTTTTGTGAACAGCCAGGCCGATCCGTGTGATCTGAGCAGAGGGATGAAGAGACAGGGAAGAAAGTCAGGATTGTTTAATCGTCACTCCTCCCTGCTGTCAGGATAATACCCGCCGCCACTTCTCCGAATCCCGGGAGACTCCGTCAGGGAGAGGCGATGACAAAGCCAACATCTCACAAGGCAAACAAATCGCTCAAAATGAGACGAGCAGCGACGAGTCTTCACACGGTGGTCGAGTCGGGAGGGGGGGGGGGGGGGGGAGGAGGGGGGGGAGGAGGGGGAGGACCGTTCAAGATCCCAAACAAGAAGAAACAGAAGAGAAAGAGAGAGAAGAAGAAAAAAAACGAAACAGGCGAGTCCCAAGTGAGGTGGGGGGGGGGGGGGGGGGGGGGGAAGGACTTCAAAAGAGGCGGAGGAAGAAAAGGAGGAGGAGGAGGATGGGAACCAGCTCATGAATAATTGATGGGGCCCCCTATTTTGTTTTGCCTGCTTTTAATTCTCTTTTGTCAATCCCGATATGAAGCCTGGGATCCAAATACAACCCTGAAATAATCAAAAGGAGCGGGAGCCGAACCGCCGGCGGCTCCGCGGGGAAAACCCGGAGCCTATTTTTAAACCGCCGGGTGTCAATCAGAACCCGGCAACTCAGTCATTTCAGGCACGCGGCGCCGTAATTGATCAGTCAGTCAGTCGGGTTACAGAAGCTCCTGTCCTGCCGGTCGGCTGGGAGCCGGCTCTAACGATGCAACTTCCCCGGTGGGAAAATAAGACTGGGGAAAGATGTCGAGTACGCCCGCGCGACGGAAAAACACTCATTAACTCTTATTTTTAAAATCCCGTTATCAAGATTAGTGCAGGCTTTCAGAGCGCCGTGGGGGGGGGGGGGGGGACCTCAAGGCTCCGCTGATTGGATTTCATCGAGTCAAAAATGCACTCATCAATGATAAAACAATTTAAAAAGGATCGGAATGATGACGTCACATGATCGGTTTCCCGTCGCTCACGCTGCACGTCACGTCGGTTATAGACTCCAAACTTCTCAACTCTGAGCACAGTTCCATTCTTCCCACCCGAACTTCGTTCAAAGTCGGTTTTTGCAAAACTTTTGAGCACAAATTGCATCATTTAGCAAAAAACGTGTTCAAAATTGCCACAACCTGATTACCGGTTTGTCTCGCACACGTAGCACCTGTGGGTTTCTAGGTCTGGACCACAACCGGTTTCCCAAACAACCCGCTTTTTGCAGCACGGTACCTTCCACCAGGATCCACATTTCTAGACTTTATGTAAAATACTTCATATTTGTGTTGCATAAACATCTAGAGCTGTGAAAACTACTCCAGGACAAAAACCCTGGACTTCACCAGAACCAGATATCTGCAGCTCAAAGATACATGAAAACAAGTTTTCAACAATTAAGTTAGAAGGAGACGTCGCCGCAAAACAACAATTTTTAATACGTCTTGATAATGTAATTATAATGTATTAAAACAGAGTAATAAGATACGTTGTGTATAAATACCTCTTAATTGTTGGTATCTTATCTTTTTTTAAGTTGTTACATTTGTACATTTGTCCAAAACAATTCTTTTTTTTAGCTTTTTAATCGAATTGTTTTCATATTTTGTAAAATTGTTTTTCATTTTTTAACTTTGTTTTCTTAAATTTTTGTTATAACTTTGGAAAAAACTGTGTTCAATATTTTGTAAATTTGTTTTTATTTCTGAAATATTCCTTCCGAAATTGTCAATTTGGTTTAGCTTCAAGTAAAAGTTTTTCACATCTTGTAAATTTAGTTTTTACAATCATTCTTTTTATTTTCCATTTCTTTTTTTTATAAAAACTGTCATCCTCTGGACCCGATGTCCAAAATGTAAATTTGTTTTGTATTCACACTTTGTAAAGTTGTTACATTTGTTGTTACATTTTGTAAATTTGTAAAAACAATAATTTGTTTTGC
>JBBDHG010000570.1:0-68234 GCA_037951165.1 Lophius americanus
TGTATGAGACATATATAACATATAACATATATAACACATATATGAGACATATATAATACATATATAACACAAATATAACACATATATGACACATATATAACACATATATAACACGTATATAACACATATATGAGACATATATAACACATATATGACATATATAACACTTATAGGAGACATACATAACACATATATAACATATATTAAACACATATAACACATATATAACACATATATAACATATATAACACATATATGACACATATAGGAGACATACTCAACACATACATAACAAATATTACACAGATATAACACATATTTAACACATATATAACATATATTACACAGGTATAACACATATTTAACACATATGAGACATATAAAACACATATATAACATATATCACACATATATGAGACATATATAACACAAAACATATATAACATATATGACACATATATAACGCGTATATAACACATATATGAGACATATATAACACATATATAACACATATATAACACATATAACATATATAACACATATATAACACATATATGACACAAATAACACGTATATAACACATATATAACACATATGAGACGCAAATGAGACATGAGACATATATAACACATATATAACACATATATAACACATATAGAACATATATTACACAGATATAACACATATATAACACATATATAACATATATAACACATATAACATATATAACACATATATAACACATATATAACACATGTATATAACAAAACATATATAACATATATAACACATATATGACACATATAGGAGACATACTCAACACATACAAAACATATATTACACAGACATAACACATATTTAACACATATATAACATATATAACACATATGAGACATATAAAACATATATAACACATATATAACACATATGACACATATATGAGACATACATAACACATACATAACACATATATAACACACATATAACACATATAACAAGTATATAACACATGTATAACACAAATATAACACATATATAATACATATAAAACTCATTTATGAGACATACATAACACATATATAACACACATATAACACATATAACAAGTATATAACACATGTATAACACATATGAGACGCATATGAGACATGAGACATACATGACACATATATAACACATATAACACACATATAACATATATAACACAGGTATAACACATATGACACATATATTAGACATACATAATACATACATAACACATATAACAGATATATGACACATATATGAGACATACATAACACATATATAACACATATAACACATATAACACATATATAACATATATAACACAGATATGAGACATACATAACACATATAAAACATATATAACACATACCAAGTATATAACACATGTATAACACATATGAGACGCATATGAGACATGAGACATACATAATACATACATAACACATATGACAGATATATGACACATATATGAGACATACATAACATATACATAACACATACATAACACATATATAACACATATATTACACATATATGAGACATACATAACACATATATAACACATATATAACATATATTACACAGATATAACACAGATATAACACATATATAACACATATATTACACATATATGACACATACATAACACATACATAACACATATTACACATGTATGAGACATATATAACATATAACATATATAACACATCTATGAGACATATATAATACATATATAACACAAATATAACACATATATGAGACATATATAACACATATAGAACATATATTACACAGATATAACACATATATAACACATGTATAACACATATGAGACGCATATGAGACATGAGACATACATAACACATACATAACACATATATTACACATATATGAGACAAATATGAGACATACATAACATACATAACACATACATAACATACATAACACATATATAACACATATATGAGACGTATATAACACATATATAACACATATATAACACATGTATATAACAAAACATATATAACATATATAACACATATATGACACATATAGGAGACATACTCAACACATACAAAACATATATTACACAGACATAACACATATTTAACACATATATAACATATATAACACATATGAGACATATAAAACATATATAACACATATATAACACATATGACACATATATGAGACATACATAACACATACATAACACATATATAACACACATATAACACATATAACAAGTATATAACACATGTATAACACAAATATAACACATATATAATACATATAAAACTCATTTATGAGACATACATAACACATATATAACACACATATAACACATATAACAAGTATATAACACATGTATAACACATATGAGACGCATATGAGACATGAGACATACATGACACATATATAACACATATAACACACATATAACATATATAACACAGGTATAACACATATGACACATATATTAGACATACATAATACATACATAACACATATAACAGATATATGACACATATATGAGACATACATAACACATATATAACACATATAACACATATAACACATATATAACATATATAACACAGATATGAGACATACATAACACATATAAAACATATATAACACATACCAAGTATATAACACATGTATAACACATATGAGACGCATATGAGACATGAGACATACATAATACATACATAACACATATGACAGATATATGACACATATATGAGACATACATAACATATACATAACACATACATAACACATATATAACACATATATTACACATATATGAGACATACATAACACATATATAACACATATATAACATATATTACACAGATATAACACAGATATAACACATATATAACACATATATTACACATATATGACACATACATAACACATACATAACACATATTACACATGTATGAGACATATATAACATATAACATATATAACACATCTATGAGACATATATAATACATATATAACACAAATATAACACATATATGAGACATATATAACACATATAGAACATATATTACACAGATATAACACATATATAACACATGTATAACACATATGAGACGCATATGAGACATGAGACATACATAACACATACATAACACATATATTACACATATATGAGACAAATATGAGACATACATAACATACATAACACATACATAACATACATAACACATATATAACACATATATGAGACGTATATAACACATATATAACACAAATGTAACACAAATATAACAAATATGTGAGACATACATAACACATATTTAACACATATATAACATATATTACACAGGTATAACACATATTTAACACATATGAGACATATAAAACACATATATAACATATATCACACATATATGAGACATATATAACACAAAACATATATAACATATATGACAAATATATAACGCGTATATAACACATATATGAGACATATATAACACAAATATAACACATATATGACACATATATAACACATATATAACACGTATATAACACATATATGAGACATATATAACACATATATGACATATATAACACTTATAGGAGACATACATAACACATATATAACATATATTAAACACATATAACACATATATAACACATATATAACATATATAACACATATATGACACATATAGGAGACATACTCAACACATACATAACAAATATTACACAGACATAACACATATTTAACACATATATAACATATATTACACAGGTATAACACATTTTTAACACATATGAGACATATAAAACACATATATAACATATATCACACATATATGAGACATATATAACACAAAACATATATAACATATATGACACATATATAACGCGTATATAACACATATATGAGACATAAATAACACATATATAACACATATATAACACATATATAACACGTATATGACACAAATAACACGTATATAACACATATATAACACATATGAGACGCAAATGAGACATGAGACATATATAACACATATATAACACATATATAACACATATAGAACATATATTACACAGATATAACACATATATAACACATATATAACATATATAACACATATAACATATATAACACATATATAACACATATATAACACATGTATATAACAAAACATATATAACATATATAACACATATATGACACATATAGGAGACATACTCAACACATACAAAACATATATTACACAGACATAACACATATTTAACACATATATAACATATATAACACATATGAGACATATAAAACATATATAACACATATATAACACATATGACACATATATGAGACATACATAACACATACATAACACATATATAACACACATATAACACATATAACAAGTATATAACACATGTATAACACAAATATAACACATATAACAAGTATATAACACATGTATAACACATATGAGACGCATATGAGACATGAGACATACATGACACATATATAACACATATAACACACATATAACATATATAACACAGGTATAACACATATGACACATATATTAGACATACATAATACATACATAACACATATAACAGATATATGACACATATATGAGACATACATAACACATATATAACACATATAACACATATAACACATATATAACATATATAACACAGATATGAGACATACATAACACATATAAAACATATATAACACATATACCAAGTATATAACACATGTATAACACATATGAGACGCATATGAGACATGAGACATACATAATACATACATAACACATATGACAGATATATGACACATATATGAGACATACATAACATATACATAACACATACATAACACATATATAACACATATAACAAGTATATAACACATGTATAACACATATGAGACGCATATGAGAAATGAGACATACATGACACATATATAACACATATAACACACATATAACATATATAACACAGGTATAACACATATGACACATATATTAGACATACATAATACATACATAACACATATAACAGATATATGACACATATATTAGACATACATAACACATATATAACACATATAACACATATAACACATATATAACATATATAACACAGATATGAGACATACATAACACATATAAAACATATATAACACATATACCAAGTATATAACACATGTATAACACATATGAGACGCATATGAGACATGAGACATACATAATACATACATAACACATATGACAGATATATGACACATATATGAGACATACATAACATATACATAACACATACATAACACATATATAACACATATATTACACATATATGAGACATACATAACACATATATAACACATATATAACATATATTACACAGATATAACACAGATATAACACATATATAACACATATATTACACATATATGACACATACATAACACATACATAACACATATTACACATGTATGAGACATATATAACATATAACATATATAACACATATATGAGACATATATAATACATATATAACACAAATATAACACATATATGAGACATATATAACACATATAGAACATATATTACACAGATATAACACATATATAACACATGTATAACACATATGACACGCATATGAGACATGAGACATACATGACACATATATAACACATATAACACACATATAACATATATAACACAGGTATAACACATATGACACATATATTAGACATACATAATACATACATAACACATATAACAGATATATGACACATATATGAGACATACATAACACATATATAACACATATAACACATATATTACACAGGTATAACACATATTTAACACATATGAGACATATAAAACACATATATAACATATATCACACATATATGAGACATATATAACACAAAACATATATAACATATATGACAAATATATAACGCGTATATAACACATATATGAGACATATATAACAGATATATAACACATATATAACACAAAACATATTACATATATAACACATATATGACACAAATAACACGTATATAACACATATATAACACATATAATAATAATAATAATACATTTAATTTATATGAGACGCATATGAGACATGAGACATATATAACACATATATAACACATATATTACACATATATGAGACATACATAACACATATATAACACATATATAACATATATTACACAGATATAACACATATATAACATATATAACACATATAACATATATAACACATATATAACACATATATAACACATGTATATAACAAAACATATATAACATATATAACACATATATGACAAATATAGGAGACATACTCAACACATACACAACATATATTACACAGACATAACACATATTTAACACATATATAACATATATAACACATATGAGACATATAAAACATATATAACACATATATAACACATATGACACATATATGACACATATATGAGACATACATAACACATACATAACACATATATAACACACATATAACACATATAACAAGTATATAACACATGTATAACACATATGAGACGCATATGAGACATGAGACATACATGACACATATATAACACATATAACACACATATAACATATATAACACAGGTATAACACATATGACACATATATTAGACATACATAATACATACATAACACATATAACAGATATATGACACATATATGAGACATACATAACACATATATAACACATATAACACATATAACAAATATATAACATATATAACACAGATATGAGACATACATAACACATATAAAACATATATAACACATATACCAAGTATATAACACATGTAAAACATATATGAGACGCATATGAGACATGAGACATACATAATACATACATAACACATATGACAGATATATGACACATATATGAGACATACATAACATATATATAACACATATATTACACATATATGAGACATACATAACACATATATAACACATATATAACATATATTACACAGATATAACACAGATATAACACATATATAACACATATATTACACATATATGACACATACATAACACATACATAACACATATTACACATGTATGAGACATATATAACATATAACATATATAACACATATATGAGACATATATAATACATATATAACACAAATATAACACATATATGACACATATATAACACATATATAACACGTATATAACACATATATGAGACATATATAACACATATATGACATATATAACACTTATAGGAGACATACATAACACATATATAACATATATTAAACACATATAACACATATATAACACATATATAACATATATAACACATATATGACACATATAGGAGACATACTCAACACATACATAACAAATATTACACAGATATAACACATATTTAACACATATATAACATATATTACACAGGTATAACACATATTTAACACATATGAGACATATAAAACACATATATAACATATAACACACATATATGAGACATATATAACACAAAACATATATAACATATATGACACATATATAACGCGTATATAACACATATATGAGACATATATAACACATATATAACACATATATAACACATATAACATATATAACACATATATTACACATATATGACACAAATAACACGTATATAACACATATATAACACATATGAGACGCAAATGAGACATGAGACATATATAACACATATATAACACATATATAACACATATAGAACATATATTACACATATAACATATATAACACATATATAACACATATATAACACATATATAACACATATATAACATATATAACACATATAACATATATAACACATATATAACACATATATAACACATGTATATAACAAAACATATATAACATATATAACACATATATGACACATATAGGAGACATACTCAACACATACAAAACATATATTACACAGACATAACACATATTTAACACATATATAACATATATAACACATATGAGACATATAAAACATATATAACACATATATAACACATATGACACATATATGAGACATACATAACACATACATAACACATATATAACACACATATAACACATATAACAAGTATATAACACATGTATAACACAAATATAACACATATATAATACATATAAAACTCATTTATGAGACATACATAACACATATATAACACACATATAACACATATAACAAGTATATAACACATGTATAACACATATGAGACGCATATGAGACATGAGACATACATGACACATATATAACACATATAACACACATATAACATATATAACACAGGTATAACACATATGACACATATATTAGACATACATAATACATACATAACACATATAACAGATATATGACACATATATGAGACATACATAACACATATATAACACATATAACACATATAACACATATATAACATATATAACACAGATATGAGACATACATAATACATATAAAACATATATAACACATATACCAAGTATATAACACATGTATAACACATATGAGACGCATATGAGACATGAGACATACATAATACATACATAACACATATGACAGATATATGACACATATATGAGACATACATAACATATACATAACACATACATAACACATATATAACACATATATTACACATATATGAGACATACATAACACATATATAACACATATATAACATATATTACACAGATATAACACAGATATAACACATATATAACAAATATATTACACATATATGACACATACATAACACATACATAACACATATTACACATGTATGAGACATATATAACATATAACATATATAACACATATATGAGACATATATAATACATATATAACACAAATATAACACATATATGAGACATATATAACACATATAGAACATATATTACACAGATATAACACATATATAACACATATATAACATATATAACACATATAACATATATAACACATATATAACACATGTATATGACAAAACATATATAACATATATAACACATATATGACACATATAGGAGACATACTCAACACATACACAACATATATTACACAGACATAACACATATTTAACACATATATAACATATATAACACATATGAGACATATAAAACATATATAACACATATATAACACATATGACACATATATGAGACATACATAACACATACATAACACATATATAACACACATATAACACATATAACAAGTATATAACACATGTATAACACAAATATAACACATATATAATACATATATAACTCATTTATGAGACATACATAACACATATATAACACACATATAACACATATAACAAGTATATAACACATGTATAACACATATGAGACGCATATGAGACATGAGACATACATGACACATATATAACACATATAACACACATATAACATATATAACACAGGTATAACACATATGACACATATGTTAGACATACATAATACATACATAACACATATAACAGATATATGACACATATATGAGACATATATAACACATATATAACACATATAACATATATAACACATATATAACATATATAACACAGATATGAGACATACATAACACATATAAAACATATATAACACATATACCAAGTATATAACACATGTATAACACATATGAGACGCATATGAGACATGAGACATACATAATACATACATAACACATATGACAGATATATGACACATATATGAGACATACATAACATATACATAACACATACATAACACATATATAACACATATATTACACATATATGAGACATACATAACACATATATAACACATATATAACATATATTACACAGATATAACACAGATATAACACATATATAACAAATATATTACACATATATGACACATACATAACACATACATAACACATATTACACATGTATGAGACATATATAACATATAACATATATAACACATATATGAGACATATATAATACATATATAACACAAATATAACACATATATGAGACATATATAACACATATATAACACATATGACACATATATGACACATATATGAGACATACATAACACATACATAACACATACATAACATTCACAACACATATATAGCACATATGAGACATATATAACATACATAACACATATATAACACAAATATAACACATATATAACACATATATTACACATATATGAGACATACATAACACATATATAACACATATATAGCACATATATGAGACATATATAACACATATATAACACATATATGAGACATAAATAACACATATAAAACATATATAACACATATAACACGTATATAACACATATATAAAACATGTGAGACGCATATGAGACATGAGACATACATGACACATATATAACACATATAACACACATATAACATATATAACACAGGTATAACACATATGACACATATATTAGACATACATAATACATACATAACACATATAACAGATATATGACACATATATGAGACATACATAACACATATATAACACATATAACACATATAACACATATATAACATATATAACACAGATATGAGACATACATAACACATATAAAACATATATAACACATATACCAAGTATATAACACATGTATAACATATATGAGACGCATATGAGACATGAGACATACATAATACAAACATAACACATATGACAGATATATGACACATATATGAGACATACATAACATATACATAACACATACATAACACATATATAACACATATATTACACATATATGAGACATACATAACGCATATATAACACATATATAACATATATAACATATATTACACAGATATAACACAGATATAACACATATATAACACAAATATGAGACATACATAACACATATAAAACATATACAACACATATAACAAGTATATAACACATATATAACACATAAGAGACGCATATGAGACATGAGACATACATAACACATATATAACACATGTAACACATATATAACACATATATAACACATATATAACACATATATAACACATATATGAGACATATATAACACATATATAACACATATATGAGACATACATAACACATGTAAAACATATATAACACATATAACAAGTATGTAACACATGTATAACACATATGAGACGCATATGAGACATGAGACATACATAACATATATATAACACATATAACACATATAACACATATATAAAATATATAACACAGATATAACACATATGACACATATATGAGACATACATAATACATACATAACACATACATAACACATATATTACACATATATGAGACATACATAACACATATATAACATATATTAGACAGATATAACACAGATATAACACATATGACACATATATGACACATATATGAAACATACATAACACATACATAACACAAATATAACACATATTTAACACATATATGAGACATATATAACACATATATAACACATATATAACAAATTTATGAGACATACATAACACATATATAACACACATATAACACATATTACACAGATATAAAACACATATAACACATATATGAGACATACATAACACATACATAACACAAATATAACACATATGAGACATGTATAACATACATAACACATATATAACACATATATAACATATATTACACAGATATAACACAGATATAACACATATATAACATATATAACACATGTATAACACAAAACATATATAACATATATAACACATATATGACACATATATAACACATGTATGAGACATATATAACATATAACATATATAACACATATATGAGACATATAACACATATGACACATATATGACACATATATGAGACATACATAACACATACATAACACATATATAACACATATGAGACATATATAACATACATAACACATATATAACACAAATATAACACATATATAACACATATATGAGACATATATAACACATATATAACACATATGACACATATATGACACATATATGAGACATACATAACACTTACATAACACATACATAACATTCACAACACATATATAGCACATATGAGACATATATAACATACATAACACATATATAACACAAATATAACACATATATAACACATATATTACACATATATGAGACATACATAACACATATATAACACATATATAGCACATATATGAGACATATATAACACATATATAACACATATATGAGACATAAATAACACATATAAAACATATATAACACATATAACACGTATATAACACATATATAACACATGTGAGACGCATATGAGACATGAGACATAAATAACAGATGTGTAACACATATATGAGACATATATAACACATATATAACACAAATATGAGACATACATAACACATATAAAACATATACAACACATATAACAAGTATATAACACATATATAACACATAAGAGACGCATATGAGACATGAGACATACATAACACATATATAACACATATAACACATATATAACACATATATAACACATATATAACACATATATAACACATATATGAGACATATATAACACATATATAACACATATATGAGACATACATAAAACATGTAAAACATATATAACACATATAACAAGTATGTAACACATGTATAACACATATGAGACGCATATGAGACATGAGACATACATAACACATATATAACACATATAACACATATAACACATATATAAAATATATAACACAGATATAACACATATGACACATATATGAGATATACATAATACATACATAACACATACATAACACATATATTACACATATATGAGACATACATAACACATATATAACACATATATAACATATATTAGACAGATATAACACAGATATAACACATATGACACATATATGACACATATATGAAACATACATAACACATATATAACACATATATAGCACATATATGAGACATATATAACACATATATAACACATATATGAGACATAAATAACACATATAAAACATATATAACACATATAACACGTATATAACACATATATAACACATGTGAGACGCATATGAGACATGAGACATACATGACACATATATAACACATATAACACACATATAACATATATAACACAGGTATAACACATATGACACATATATTAGACATACATAATACATACATAACACATATAACAGATATATGACACATATATGAGACATACATAACACATATATAACACATATAACACATATAACACATATATAACATATATAACACAGATATGAGACATACATAACACATATAAAACATATATAACACATATACCAAGTATATAACACATGTATAACATATATGAGACGCATATGAGACATGAGACATACATAATACAAACATAACACATATGACAGATATATGACACATATATGAGACATACATAACATATACATAACACATACATAACACATATATAACACATATATTACACATATATGAGACATACATAACACATATATAACACATATATAACATATATTACACAGATATAACACAGATATAACACATATATAACACAAATATGAGACATACATAACACATATAAAACATATACAACACATATAACAAGTATATAACACATATATAACACATAAGAGACGCATATGAGACATGAGACATACATAACACATATATAACACATATAACACATATATAACACATATATAACACATATATAACACATATATAACACATATATGAGACATATATAACACATATATAACACATATATGAGACATACATAACACATGTAAAACATATATAACACATATAACAAGTATGTAACACATGTATAACACATATGAGACGCATATGAGACATGAGACATACATAACATATATATAACACATATAACACATATAACACATATATAAAATATATAACACAGATATAACACATATGACACATATATGAGACATACATAATACATACATAACACATATATTACACATATATGAGACATACATAACACATATATAACACATATATAACATATATTAGACAGATATAACACAGATATAACACATATGACACATATATGACACATATATGAAACATACATAACACATACATAACACAAATATAACACATATTTAACACATATATGAGACATATATAACACATATATAACACATATATAACAAATTTATGAGACATACATAACACATATATAACACACATATAACACATATTACACAGATATAAAACACATATAACACATATATGAGACATACATAACACATACATAACACAAATATAACACATATGAGACATGTATAACATACATAACACATATATAACACATATATAACATATATTACACAGATATAACACAGATATAACACATATATAACATATATAACACATGTATAACACAAAACATATATAACATATATAACACATATATGACACATATATAACACATGTATGAGACATATATAACATATAACATATATAACACATATATGAGACATATAACACATATGACACATATATGACACATATATGAGACATACATAACACATACATAACACATATATAACACATATGAGACATATATAACATACATAACACATATATAACACAAATATAACACATATATAACACATATATGAGACATATATAACACATATATAACACATATGACACATATATGACACATATATGAGACATACATAACACATACATAACACATACATAACATTCACAACACATATATAGCACATATGAGACATATATAACATACATAACACATATATAACACAAATATAACACATATATAACACATATATTACACATATATGAGACATACATAACACATATATAACACATATATAGCACATATATGAGACATATATAACACATATATAACACATATATGAGACATAAATAACACATATAAAACATATATAACACATATAACACGTATATAACACATATATAACACATGTGAGACGCATATGAGACATGAGACATAAATAACAGATGTGTAACACATATATGAGACATATATAACACATATATAACACAAATATGAGACATACATAACACATATAAAACATATACAACACATATAACAAGTATATAACACATATATAACACATAAGAGACGCATATGAGACATGAGACATACATAACACATATATAACACATATAACACATATATAACACATATATAACACATATATAACACATATATAACACATATATGAGACATATATAACACATATATAACACATATATGAGACATACATAACACATGTAAAACATATATAACACATATAACAAGTATGTAACACATGTATAACACATATGAGACGCATATGAGACATGAGACATACATAACACATATATAACACATATAACACATATAACACATATATAAAATATATAACACAGATATAACACATATGACACATATATGAGATATACATAATACATACATAACACATACATAACACATATATTACACATATATGAGACATACATAACACATATATAACACATATATAACATATATTAGACAGATATAACACAGATATAACACATATGACACATATATGACACATATATGAAACATACATAACACATACATAACACATATATAACACAAATATAACACATATTTAACACATATATGAGACATATATAACACATATATAACACATATATAACAAATTTATGAGACATACATAACACATATATAACACACATATAACACATATTACACAGATATAAAACAGATATAACACATATATGAGACATACATAACACATACATAACACAAATATAACACATGTATGAGACATATATAACATATAACATATATAACACATATATGAGACATATATAACACATATGACACATATATAGCACATATATGAGACATATATAACACATATATAACACATATATGAGACATAAATAACACATATAAAACATATATAACACATATAACACGTATATAACACATATATAACACATGTGAGACGCATATGAGACATGAGACATAAATAACAGATGTGTAACACATATATGAGACATATATAACACATATATAACACAAATATGAGACATACATAACACATATAAAACATATACAACACATATAACAAGTATATAACACATATATAACACATAAGAGACGCATATGAGACATGAGACATACATAACACATGTATAACACATATAACACATATATAACACATATGTAACACATATATAACACATATATAACACATATATGAGACATATATAACACATATATAACACATATATGAGATATACATAACACATGTAAAACATATATAACACATATAACAAGTATGTAACACATGTATAACACATATGAGATGCATATGAGACATGAGACATACATAACACATATATAACACATATAACACATATAACACATATATAAAATATATAACACAGATATAACACATATGACACATATATGAGACATACATAATACATACATAACACATACATAACACATATATTACACATATATGAGACATACATAACACATATATAACACATATATAACATATATTAGACAGATATAACACAGATATAACACATATGACACATATATGACACTTATATGAAACATACATAACACATACATAACACATATATAACACATATGAGACATATATAACATACATAACACATATATAACACATATTTAACACATATATGAGACATATATAACACATATATAACACATATATAACAAATTTATGAGACATACATAACACATATATAACACACATATAACACATATTACACAGATATGAAACAGATATAACACATATATGAGACATACATAACACATACATAACACAAATATAACACATATGAGACATATATAACATATATAATACATATATAACACAAATATAACACATATATGAGACATATATAACACATATATAACACATATGACACATATATGACACATATATGAGACATACATAACACATACATAACACATACATAACATTCACAACACATATATAGCACATATGAGACATATATAACATACATAACACATATATAACACAAATATAACACATATATAACACATAAATTACACATATATGAGACATACATAACACATATATAACACATATATAGCAAATATATGAGACATATATAACACATATATAACACATATATGAGACATAAATAACACATATAAAACATATATAACACATATAACACGTATATAACACATATATAACACATGTGAGACGCATATGAGACATGAGACATAAATAACAGATGTGTAACACATATATGAGACATATATAACACATACATAACACAAATATGAGACATACATAACACATATAAAACATATACAACACATATAACAAGTATATAACACATATATAACACATAAGAGACGCATATGAGACATGAGACATACATAACACATATATAAAACATATAACACATATATAACACATATATAACACATATATAACACATATATGAGACATATATAACACATATATAACACATATATGAGACATACATAACACATGTAAAACATATATAACACATATAACAAGTATGTATTACATGTATAACACATATGAGACGCATATGAGACATGAGACATACATAACACATATATAACACATATAACACATATAACACATATATAAAATATATAACACAGATATAACACATATGACACATATATGAGACATACATAATACATACATAACACATACATAACACATATATTACACATATATGAGACATACATAACACATATATAACACTTATATAACATATATTAGACAGATATAACACAGATATAACACATATAAGACATATATAACATACATAACACATATATAACACAAATATAACACATATTTAACAATTATATGAGACATATATAACACATATATAACACATATATAACAAATTTATGAGACATACATAACACATATATAACACATATATAACACATATATAACACATATATGAGACATATATAACACATATATAACACATATATGAGACATACATAACACATGTAAAACATATATAACACATATAACAAGTATGTAACACATGTATAACACATATGAGACGCATATGAGACATGAGACATACATAACACATATATAACACATATAACACATATAACACATATATAAAATATATAACACAGATATAACACATATGACACATATATGAGACATACATAATACATACATAACACATATATTACACATATATGAGACATACATAACACATATATAACACATATATAACATATACTAGACAGATATAACACAGATATAACACATATATAACACATATATTACACATATATGACATATACATAACACATACATAACACATATATTACACATGTATGAGACATATATAACATATAACATATATAACACATATAGAAGACATATATAATACATATATAACATAAATATAACACATATATGTAACATATATGAGACATACATAACACATACATAACATACATAACACATATATAACACATATGAGACATATATAACATACATAACACATATATAACACAAATATAACACATATATAACACATATATTACACATATATGAGACATACATAACACATACATAACACATATATAACACATATAACACATATATAACATATATAACACATATATAACACATATGACACATATATGAGATATACATAACACATATATAACACATATATAACATATATTACACAGATATAACACAGATATAACACATATATAACACATATATTACACATATATGACACATACATAACACATACATAACACATATATTACACATGCATGAGACATATATAACATATAACATATATAACACATATATGAGACATATATAATACATATATAACACAAATATAACACATATATGAGACATATATAACACATATATAACACATATGACACATATATGACACATATATGAGACATACATAACACATACATAACACATACATAACATACATAACACATATATAACACATATGAGACATATATAACATACATAACACATATATAACACAAATATAACACATATATAACACATATATTACACATATATGAGACATACATAACACATATATAACACATATATAGCACATATATGAGACATATATAACACATATATAACACATATATGAGACATATATAACACATATATGACACATATATAACACATATATAACACATATATAACACAAATATGAGACATACATAACATACATAACACATACATAACATACATAACACATATATAACACATATATGAGACGTATATAACACATATATAACACATATGTAACACAAATATAACAAATATGTGAGACATACATAACACATATATAACACATATATAATATATATGAGACATATATAACACGTATATAACACATATATGAGACATATATAACACATATATAACACATTTATAACACAAAACATATTACATATATAACACGTATATGACACAAATAACACGTATATAACCCATATATAACACATATGAGACGCATATGTTACACGAGACATATATAACACATATATAACACATATATTACACATATATGAGACATACATAACACATACATAACACATACATAACATACATAACACATATATAACACATATGAGACATATATAACATACATAACACATATATAACACAAATATAACACATGTATAACACATATATTACACATATATGAGACATACATAACACATATATAACACATATATAGCACATATATGAGACATACATAACACATACATAACACATACATAACATACATAACACATATATAACACATATGAGACATATATAACATACATAACACATATATAACACAAATATAACACATATATAACACATATATTACACATATATGAGACATACATAACACATACATAACACATATATAACACATATAACACATATATAACATATATAACACAGATATAACACATATGACACATATATGAGATATACATAACACATATATAACACATATATGACATATATTACACAGATATAACACAGATATAACACATATATAACACATATATTACACATATATGACACATACATAACACATACATAACACATATATTACACATGCATGAGACATATATAACATATAACATATATAACACATATATGAGACATATATAATACATATATAACACAAATATAACACATATATGAGACATATATAACACATATATAACACATATGACACATATATGACACATATATGAGACATACATAACACATACATAACACATACATAACATACATAACACATATATAACACATATGAGACATATATAACATACATAACACATATATAACACAAATATAACACATGTATAACACATATATTACACATATATGAGACATACATAACACATATATAACACATATATAGCACATATATGAGACATATATAACACATATATAACACATATATGAGACATATATAACACATATATGACACATATTTAACACATATATAACACATATATAACACAAATATGAGACCTACATAACATACATAACACATACATAACATACATAACAAATATATAACACATATATGAGACGTATATAACACATATATAACACATATGTAACACAAATATAACAAATATGTGAGACATACATAACACATATATAACACATATATAATATATATGAGACATATATAACACGTATATAACACATATATGAGACATATATAACACATATATAACACATTTATAACACAAAACATATTACATATATAACACGTATATGACACAAATAACACGTATATAACACATATATAACACATATGAGACGCATATGTTACACGAGACATATATAACACATATATAACACATATATTACACATATATGAGACATACATAACAAATATATATCACATATATATTATATATTACACAGATATAACACATATATAACACATATATGAGACATATATAACACATATATAACACATATATAACACATGTATATAACAAAACATATATAACATATATAACACATATATGACACATATAGGAGACATACTCAACACATACATAACATATATTACACAGATAAAACACATATTTAACACATATATAACATATATAACATATATGAGACATACATAACACATGTAAAACATATATAACACATATAACAAGTATATAACACATGTATAACACATATGAGACGCATATGAGACATGAGACATACATAACACATATATAACACATATAACACATATAACACATATATAACATATATAACACAGATATAACACATATGACAAATATATGAGACATACATAATACATACATAACACATACATAAGACATATATAACACATATATAACATATATTACACAGATATAACACAGATATTACACATATATAACACATATATTACACATATATGACATATACATAACACATACATAACACATATATTACACATGTATGAGACATATATAACATATAACGTATATAACACATATATAAGACATATATAATACATATATAACTTAAATATAACACATATATGTAACATATATGAGACATACATAACACATACATAACACATACATAACATACATAACACAAATATAACACATATGAGACATATATAACATACATAACACATATATAACACAAATATAACACATATATAACACATATATAGCACATATATGATACATATATAACACATATATAACACATATATGAGACATACATAACACATATGACAGATATGACACATATATGAGACATACATAACATATACATAACACATATATTACACATATATGAGACATTTATAACACATATATGACACATATATAACACATATATAACACATATATAACACATATATGAGACATACATAACACATACATAACAAATATATTACACATATATGAGACATATATAACACATATATGACACATATATAACACATATATAACACATATATAACACAAATATGAGACATACATAACACATATATAACACATATATGAGACGTATATAACACATATATGACACATATGTAACACAAATATAACAAATATGTGAGACATACATAACACATATATAACACATATATAATATATATGAGACATATATAACACGTATATAACACATATATAACACATATATAACACATATATGAGACATATATAACACATATATAACACATATATGAGACATACATAACACATGTAAAACATATATAACACATATAACAAGTATGTATTACATGTATAACACATATGAGACGCATATGAGACATGAGACATACATAACACATATATAACACATATAACACATATAACACATATATAAAATATATAACACAGATATAACACATATGACACATATATGAGACATACATAATACATACATAACACATACATAACACATATATTACACATATATGAGACATACATAACACATATATAACACTTATATAACATATATTAGACAGATATAACACAGATATAACACATATAAGACATATATAACATACATAACACATATATAACACAAATATAACACATATTTAACACATATATGAGACATATATAACACATATATAACACATATATAACAAATTTATGAGACATACATAACACATATATAACACATATATAACACATATATAACACATATATGAGACATATATAACACATATATAACACATATATGAGACATACATAACACATGTAAAACATATATAACACATATAACAAGTATGTAACACATGTATAACACATATGAGACGCATATGAGACATGAGACATACATAACACATATATAACACATATAACACATATAACACATATATAAAATATATAACACAGATATAACACATATGACACATATATGAGACATACATAATACATACATAACACATATATTACACATATATGAGACATACATAACACATATATAACACATATATAACATATACTAGACAGATATAACACATATATAACACATATATAACACATATATTACACATATATGACATATACATAACACATACATAACACATATATTACACATGTATGAGACATATATAACATATAACATATATAACACATATATAAGACATATATAATACATATATAACATAAATATAACACATATATGTAACATATATGAGACATACATAACACATACATAACATACATAACACATATATAACACATATGAGACATATATAACATACATAACACATATATAACACAAATATAACACATATATAACACATATATTACACATATATGAGACATACATAACACATACATAACACATATATAACACATATAACACATATATAACATATATAACACAGATATAACACATATGACACATATATGAGATATACATAACACATATATAACACATATATAACATATATTACACAGATATAACACAGATATAACACATATATAACACATATATTACACATATATGACACATACATAACACATACATAACACATATATTACACATGCATGAGACATATATAACATATAACATATATAACACATATATGAGACATATTTAATACATATATAACACAAATATAACACATATATGAGACATATATAACACATATATAACACATATGACACATATATGACACATATATGAGACATACATAACACATACATAACACATATATAACATATACTAGACAGATATAACACAGATATAACACATATATAACACATATATTACACATATATGACATATACATAACACATACATAACACATATATTACACATGTATGAGACATATATAACATATAACATATATAACACATATATAAGACATATATAATACATATATAATATAAATATAACACATATATGTAACATATATGAGACATACATAACACATACATAACATACATAACACATATATAACACATATGAGACATATATAACATACATAACACATATATAACACAAATATAACACATATATAACACATATATTGCACATATATGAGACATACATAACACATACATAACACATATATAACACATATAACACATATATAACATATATAACACAGATATAACACATATGACACATATATGAGATATACATAACACATATATAACACATATATAACATATATTACACAGATATAACACAGATATAACACATATATAACACATATATTACACATAAGAGACGCATATGAGACATGAGACATACATAACACATGTATAACACATATAACACATATATAACACATATGTAACACATATATAACACATATATAACACAAATATGAGACATATATAACACATATATAACACATATATGAGATATACATAACACATGTAAAACATATATAACACATATAACAAGTATGTAACACATGTATAACACATATGAGATGCATATGAGACATGAGACATACATAACACATATATAACACATATAACACATATAACACATATATAAAATATATAACACAGATATAACACATATGACACATATATGAGACATACATAATACATACATAACACATACATAACTCATATATTACACATATATGAGACATACATAACACATATATAACACATATATAACATATATTAGACAGATATAACACAGATTTAACACATATGACACATATATGACACTTATATGAAACATACATAACACATACATAACACATATGACACATATATAACATACATAACACATATATAACACAAATATAACACATATTTAACACATATATGAGACATATATAACACATATATAACACATATATAACAAATTTATGAGACATACATAACACATATATAACACACATATAACACATATTACACAGATATGAAACAGATATAACACATATATGAGACATACATAACACATACATAACACAAATATAACACATATGAGACATATATAACATATATAATACATATATAACACAAATATAACACATATATGAGACATATATAACACATATATAACACATATGACACATATATGACACATATATGAGACATACATAACACATACATAACACATACATAACATTCACAACACATATATAGCACATATGAGACATATATAACATACATAACACATATATAACACAAATATAACACATATATAACACATAAATTACACATATATGAGACATACATAACACATATATAACACATATATAGCAAATATATGAGACATATATAACACATATATAACACATATATGAGACATAAATAACACATATAAAACATATATAACACATATAACACGTATATAACACATATATAACACATGTGAGACGCATATGAGACATGAGACATAAATAACAGATGTGTAACACATATATGAGACATATATAACACATACATAACACAAATATGAGACATACATAACACATATAAAACATATACAACACATATAACAAGTATATAACACATATATAACACATAAGAGACGCATATGAGACATGAGACATACATAACACATATATAAAACATATAACACATATATAACACATATATAACACATATATAACACATATATGAGACATATATAACACATATATAACACATATATGAGACATACATAACACATGTAAAACATATATAACACATATAACAAGTATGTATTACATGTATAACACATATGAGACGCATATGAGACATGAGACATACATAACACATATATAACACATATAACACATATAACACATATATAAAATATATAACACAGATATAACACATATGACACATATATGAGACATACATAATACATACATAACACATACATAACACATATATTACACATATATGAGACATACATAACACATATATAACACTTATATAACATATATTAGACAGATATAACACAGATATAACACATATAAGACATATATAACATACATAACACATATATAACAAATTTATGAGACATACATAACACATATATAACACATATATAACACATATATAACACATATATGAGACATATATAACACATATATAACACATATATGAGACATACATAACACATGTAAAACATATATAACACATATAACAAGTATGTAACACATGTATAACACATATGAGACGCATATGAGACATGAGACATACATAACACATATATAACACATATAACACATATAACACATATATAAAATATATAACACAGATATAACACATATGACACATATATGAGACATACATAATACATACATAACACATATATTACACATATATGAGACATACATAACACATATATAACACATATATAACATATACTAGACAGATATAACACAGATATAACACATATATAACACATATATTACACATATATGACATATACATAACACATACATAACACATATATTACACATGTATGAGACATATATAACATATAACATATATAACACATATATAAGACATATATAATACATATATAACATAAATATAACACATATATGTAACATATATGAGACATACATAACACATACATAACATACATAACACATATATAACACATATGAGACATATATAACATACATAACACATATATAACACAAATATAACACATATATAACACATATATTACACATATATGAGACATACATAACACATACATAACACATATATAACACATATAACACATATATAACATATATAACACAGATATAACACATATGACACATATATGAGATATACATAACACATATATAACACATATATAACATATATTACACAGATATAACACAGATATAACACATATATAACACATATATTACACATATATGACACATACATAACACATACATAACACATATATTACACATGCATAAGACATATATAACATATAACATATATAACACATATATGAGACATATATAATACATATATAACACAAATATAACACATATATGAGACATATATAACACATATATAACACATATGACACATATATGACACATATATGAGACATACATAACACATACATAACACATATATAACATATACTAGACAGATATAACACAGATATAACACATATATAACACATATATTACACATATATGACATATACATAACACATACATAACACATATATTACACATGTATGAGACATATATAACATATAACATATATAACACATATATAAGACATATATAATACATATATAACATAAATATAACACATATATGTAACATATATGAGACATACATAACACATACATAACATACATAACACATATATAACACATATGAGACATATATAACATACATAACACATATATAACACAAATATAACACATATATAACACATATATTACACATATATGAGACATACATAACACATACATAACACATATATAACACATATAACACATATATAACATATATAACACAGATATAACACATATGACACATATATGAGATATACATAACACATATATAACACATATATAACATATATTACACAGATATAACACAGATATAACACATATATAACACATATATTACACATATATGACATATACATAACACATACATAACACATATATTACACATGTATGAGACATATATAACATATAACATATATAACACATATATAAGACATATATAATACATATATAACATAAATATAACACATATATGTAACATATATGAGACATACATAACACATACATAACATACATAACACATATATAACACATATGAGACATATATAACATACATAACACATATATAACACAAAAATAACACATATATAACACATATATTGCACATATATGAGACATACATAACACATACATAACACATATATAACACATATAACACATATATAACATATATAACACAGATATAACACATATGACACATATATGAGATATACATAACACATATATAACACATATATAACATATATTACACAGATATAACACAGATATAACACATATATAACACATATATTACACATAAGAGACGCATATGAGACATGAGACATACATAACACATGTATAACACATATAACACATATATAACACATATGTAACACATATATAACACATATATAACACATATATGAGACATATATAACACATATAAAACACATATATGAGATATACATAACACATGTAAAACATATATAACACATATAACAAGTATGTAACACATGTATAACACATATGAGATGCATATGAGACATGAGACATACATAACACATATATAACACATATAACACATATAACACATATATAAAATATATAACACAGATATAACACATATGACACATATATGAGACATACATAATACATACATAACACATACATAACACATATATTACACATATATGAGACATACATAACACATATATAACACATATATAACATATATTAGACAGATATAACACAGATTTAACACATATGACACATATATGACACTTATATGAAACATACATAACACATACATAACACATATATAACACATATGAGACATATATAACATACATAACACATATATAACACAAATATAACACATATTTAACACATATATGAGACATATATAACACATATATAACACATATATAACAAATTTATGAGACATACATAACACATATATAACACACATATAACACATATTACACAGATATGAAACAGATATAACACATATATGACACATACATAACACATACATAACACAAATATAACACATATGAGACATATATAACATATATAATACATATATAACACAAATATAACACATATATGAGACATATATAACACATATATAACACATATGACACATATATGACACATATATGAGACATACATAACACATACATAACACATACATAACATTCACAACACATATATAGCACATATGAGACATATATAACATACATAACACATATATAACACAAATATAACACATATATAACACATAAATTACACATATATGAGACATACATAACACATATATAACACATATATAGCAAATATATGAGACATATATAACACATATATAACACATATATGAGACATAAATAACACATATAAAACATATATAACACATATAACACGTATATAACACATATATAACACATGTGAGACGCATATGAGACATGAGACATAAATAACAGATGTGTAACACATATATGAGACATATATAACACATACATAACACAAATATGAGACATACATAACACATATAAAACATATACAACACATATAACAAGTATATAACACATATATAACACATAAGAGACGCATATGAGACATGAGACATACATAACACATATATAAAACATATAACACATATATAACACATATATAACACATATATAACACATATATGAGACATATATAACACATATATAACACATATATGAGACATACATAACACATGTAAAACATATATAACACATATAACAAGTATGTATTACATGTATAACAAATATGAGACGCATATGAGACATGAGACATACATAACACATATATAACACATATAACACATATAACACATATATAAAATATATAACACAGATATAACACATATGACACATATATGAGACATACATAATACATACATAACACATACATAACACATATATTACACATATATGAGACATACATAACACATATATAACACTTATATAACATATATTAGACAGATATAACACAGATATAACACATATAAGACATATATAACATACATAACACATATATAACAAATTTATGAGACATACATAACACATATATAACACATATATAACACATATATAACACATATATGAGACATATATAACACATATATAACACATATATGAGACATACATAACACATGTAAAACATATATAACACATATAACAAGTATGTAACACATGTATAACACATATGAGACGCATATGAGACATGAGACATACATAACACATATATAACACATATAACACATATAACACATATATAAAATATATAACACAGATATAACACATATGACACATATATGAGACATACATAATACATACATAACACATATATTACACATATATGAGACATACATAACACATATATAACACATATATAACATATACTAGACAGATATAACACAGATATAACACATATATAACACATATATTACACATATATGACATATACATAACACATACATAACACATATATTACACATGTATGAGACATATATAACATATAACATATATAACACATATATAAGACATATATAATACATATATAACATAAATATAACACATATATGTAACATATATGAGACATACATAACACATACATAACATACATAACACATATATAACACATATGAGACATATATAACATACATAACACATATATAACACAAATATAACACATATATAACACATATATTACACATATATGAGACATACATAACACATACATAACACATATATAACACATATAACACATATATAACATATATAACACAGATATAACACATATGACACATATATGAGATATACATAACACATATATAACACATATATAACATATATTACACAGATATAACACAGATATAACACATATATAACACATATATTACACATATATGACACATACATAACACATACATAACACATATATTACACATGCATAAGACATATATAACATATAACATATATAACACATATATGAGACATATATAATACATATATAACACAAATATAACACATATATGAGACATATATAACACATATATAACACATATGACACATATATGACACATATATGAGACATACATAACACATACATAACACATATATAACATATACTAGACAGATATAACACAGATATAACACATATATAACACATATATTACACATATATGACATATACATAACACATACATAACACATATATTACACATGTATGAGACATATATAACATATAACATATATAACACATATATAAGACATATATTATACATATATAACATAAATATAACACATATATGTAACATATATGAGACATACATAACACATACATAACATACATAACACATATATAACACATATGAGACATATATAACATACATAACACATATATAACACAAATATAACACATATATAACACATATATTACACATATATGAGACATACATAACACATACATAACACATATATAACACATATAACACATATATAACATATATAACACAGATATAACACATATGACACATATATGAGATATACATAACACATATATAACACATATATAACATATATTACACAGATATAACACAGATATAACACATATATAACACATATATTACACATATATGACACATACATAACACATACATAACACATATATTACACATGCATGAGACATATATAACATATAACATATATAACACATATATGAGACATATATAATACATATATAACACAAATATAACACATATATGAGACATATATAACACATATATAACACATATGACACATATATGACACATATATGAGACATACATAACACATACATAACACATACATAACATACATAACACATATATAACACATATGAGACATATATAACATACATAACACATATATAACACAAATATAACACATATATAACACATATATTACACATATATGAGACATACATAACACATACATAACACATATATAACACATATAACACATATATAACATATATAACACAGATATAACAAATATGACACATATATGAGATATACATAACACATATATAACACATATATAACATATATTACACAGATATAACACAGATATAACACATATATAACACATATATTACACATATATGACACATACATAACACATACATAACACATATATTACACATGCATGAGACATATATAACATATAACATATATAACACATATATGAGACATATATAATACATATATAACACAAATATAACACATATATGAGACATATATAAGACATATATAACACATATGACACATATATGACACATATATGAGACATACATAACACATACATAACACATACATAACATACATAACACATATATAACACATATGAGACATATATAACATACATAACACATATATAACACAAATATAACACATATATAACACATATATTACACATATATGGGACATACATAACACATATATAACACATATATAGCACATATATGAGACATATATAACACATATATAACACATATATGAGACATATATAACACATATATGACACATATATAACACATATATAACACATATATAACACAAATATGAGACATACATAACATACATAACACATACATAACATACATAACACATATATAACACATATATGAGACGTATATAACACATATATAACACATATGTAACACAAATATAACAAATATGTGAGACATACATAACACATATATAACACATATATAATATATATGAGACATATATAACACGTATATAACACATATATGAGACATATATAACACATATATAACACATTTATAACACAAAACATATTACATATATAACACGTATATGACACAAATAACACGTATATAACCCATATATAACACATATGAGACGCATATGTTACACGAGACATATATAACACATATATAACACATATATTACACATATATGAGACATACATAACACATACATAACACATACATAACATACATAACACATATATAACACATATGAGACATATATAACATACATAACACATATATAACACAAATATAACACATGTATAACACATATATTACACATATATGAGACATACATAACACATATATAACACATATATAGCACATATATGAGACATACATAACACATACATAACACATACATAACATACATAACACATATATAACACATATGAGACATATATAACATACATAACACATATATAACACAAATATAACACATATATAACACATATATTACACATATATGAGACATACATAACACATACATAACACATATATAACACATATAACACATATATAACATATATAACACAGATATAACACATATGACACATATATGAGATATACATAACACATATATAACACATATATAACATATATTACACAGATATAACACAGATATAACACATATATAACACATATATTACACATATATGACACATACATAACACATACATAACACATATATTACACTTGCATGAGACATATATAACATATAACATATATAACACATATATGAGACATATATAATACATATATAACACAAATATAACACATATATGAGACATATATAACACATATATAACACATATGACACATATATGACACATATATGAGACATACATAACACATACATAACACATACATAACATACATAACACATATATAACACATATGAGACATATATAACATACATAACACATATATAACACAAATATAACACATGTATAATACATATATTACACATATATGAGACATACATAACACATATATAACACATATATAGCACATATATGAGACATATATAACACATATATAACACATATATGAGACATATATAACACATATATGACACATATTTAACACATATATAACACATATATAACACAAATATGAGACCTACATAACATACATAACACATACATAACATACATAACACATATATAACACATATATGAGACGTATATAACACATATATAACACATATGTAACACAAATATAACAAATATGTGAGACATACATAACACATATATAACACATATATAATATATATGAGACATATATAACACGTATATAACACATATATGAGACATATATAACACATATATAACACATTTATAACACAAAACATATTACATATATAACACGTATATGACACAAATAACACGTATATAACACATATATAACACATATGAGACGCATATGTTACACGAGACATATATAACACATATATAACACATATATTACACATATATGAGACATACATAACAAATATATATCACATATATATTATATATTACACAGATATAACACATATATAACACATATATGAGACATATATAACACATATATAACACATATATAACACATGTATATAACAAAACATATATAACATATATAACACATATATGACACATATAGGAGACATACTCAACACATACATAACATATATTACACAGATATAACACATATTTAACACATATATAACATATATAACATATATGAGACATACATAACACATGTAAAACATATATAACACATATAACAAGTATATAACACATGTATAACACATATGAGACGCATATGAGACATGAGACATACATAACACATATATAACACATATAACACATATAACACATATATAACATATATAACACAGATATAACACATATGACAAATATATGAGACATACATAATACATACATAACACATACATAAGACATATATAACACATATATAACATATATTACACAGATATAACACAGATATTACACATATATAACACATATATTAAACATATATAACATATACATAACACATACATAACACATATATTACACATGTATGAGACATATATAACATATAACGTATATAACACATATATAAGACATATATAATACATATATAACTTAAATATAACACATATATGTAACATATATGAGACATACATAACACATACATAACACATACATAACATACATAACACAAATATAACACATATGAGACATATATAACATACATAACACATATATAACACAAATATAACACATATATAACACATATATAGCACATATATGATACATATATAACACATATATAACACATATATGAGACATACATAACACATATGACAGATATGACACATATATGAGACATACATAACATATACATAACACATATATTACACATATATGAGACATTTATAACACATATATGACACATATATAACACATATATAACACATATATAACACATATATGAGACATACATAACACATACATAACAAATATATTACACATATATGAGACATATATAACACATATATGACACATATATAACACATATATAACACATATATAACACAAATATGAGACATACATAACACATATATAACACATATATGAGACGTATATAACACATATATGACACATATGTAACACAAATATAACAAATATGTGAGACATACATAACACATATATAACACATATATAATATATATGAGACATATATAACACGTATATAACACATATATAACACATATATAACACATATATGAGACATATATAACACATATATAACACATATATGAGACATACATAACACATGTAAAACATATATAACACATATAACAAGTATGTATTACATGTATAACACATATGAGACGCATATGAGACATGAGACATACATAACACATATATAACACATATAACACATATAACACATATATAAAATATATAACACAGATATAACACATATGACACATATATGAGACATACATAATACATACATAACACATACATAACACATATATTACACATATATGAGACATACATAACACATATATAACACTTATATAACATATATTAGACAGATATAACACAGATATAACACATATAAGACATATATAACATACATAACACATATATAACACAAATATAACACATATTTAACACATATATGAGACATATATAACACATATATAACACATATATAACAAATTTATGAGACATACATAACACATATATAACACATATATAACACATATATAACACATATATGAGACATATATAACACATATATAACACATATATGAGACATACATAACACATGTAAAACATATATAACACATATAACAAGTATGTAACACATGTATAACACATATGAGACGCATATGAGACATGAGACATACATAACACATATATAACACATATAACACATATAACACATATATAAAATATATAACACAGATATAACACATATGACACATATATGAGACATACATAATACATACATAACACATATATTACACATATATGAGACATACATAACACATATATAACACATATATAACATATACTAGACAGATATAACACAGATATAACACATATATAACACATATATTACACATATATGACATATACATAACACATACATAACACATATATTACACATGTATGAGACATATATAACATATAACATATATAACACATATATAAGACATATATAATACATATATAACATAAATATAACACATATATGTAACATATATGAGACATACATAACACATACATAACATACATAACACATATATAACACATATGAGACATATATAACATACATAACACATATATAACACAAATATAACACATATATAACACATATATTACACATATATGAGACATACATAACACATACATAACACATATATAACACATATAACACATATATAACATATATAACACAGATATAACACATATGACACATATATGAGATATACATAACACATATATAACACATATATAACATATATTACACAGATATAACACAGATATAACACATATATAACACATATATTACACATATATGACACATACATAACACATACATAACACATATATTACACATGCATGAGACATATATAACATATAACATATATAACACATATATGAGACATATATAATACATATATAACACAAATATAACACATATATGAGACATATATAACACATATATAACACATATAACACATATATGACACATATATGAGACATACATAACACATACATAACACATATATAACATATACTAGACAGATATAACACAGATATAACACATATATAACACATATATTACACATATATGACATATACATAACACATACATAACACATATATTACACATGTATGAGACATATATAACATATAACATATATAACACATATATAAGACATATATAATACATATATAACATAAATATAACACATATATGTAACATATATGAGACATACATAACACATACATAACATACATAACACATATATAACACATATGAGACATATATAACATACATAACACATATATAACACAAATATAACACATATATAACACATATATTACACATATATGAGACATACATAACACATACATAACACATATATAACACATATAACACATATATAACATATATAACACAGATATAACACATATGACACATATATGAGATATACATAACACATATATAACACATATATAACATATATTACACAGATATAACACAGATATAACACATATATAACACATATATTACACATATATGACACATACATAACACATACATAACACATATATTACACATGCATGAGACATATATAACATATAACATATATAACACATATATGAGACATATATAATACATATATAACACAAATATAACACATATATGAGACATATATAACACATATATAACACATATGACACATATATGACACATATATGAGACATACATAACACATACATAACACATACATAACATACATAACACATATATAACACATATGAGACATATATAACATACATAACACATATATAACACAAATATAACACATGTATAATACATATATTACACATATATGAGACATACATAACACATATATAACACATATATAGCACATATATGAGACATATATAACACATATATAACACATATATGAGACATATATAACACATATATGACACATATTTAACACATATATAACACATATATAACACAAATATGAGACCTACATAACATACATAACACATACATAACATACATAACACATATATAACACATATATGAGACGTATATAACACATATATAACACATATGTAACACAAATATAACAAATATGTGAGACATACATAACACATATATAACACATATATAATATATATGAGACATATATAACACGTATATAACACATATATGAGACATATATAACACATATATAACACATTTATAACACAAAACATATTACATATATAACACGTATATGACACAAATAACACGTATATAACACATATATAACACATATGAGACGCATATGTTACACGAGACATATATAACACATATATAACACATATATTACACATATATGAGACATACATAACAAATATATATCACATATATATTATATATTACACAGATATAACACATATATAACACATATATGAGACATATATAACACATATATAACACATATATAACACATGTATATAACAAAACATATATAACATATATAACACATATATGACACATATAGGAGACATACTCAACACATACATAACATATATTACACAGATATAACACATATTTAACACATATATAACATATATAACATATATGAGACATACATAACACATGTAAAACATATATAACACATATAACAAGTATATAACACATGTATAACACATATGAGACGCATATGAGACATGAGACATACATAACACATATATAACACATATAACACATATAACACATATATAACATATATAACACAGATATAACACATATGACAAATATATGAGACATACATAATACATACATAACACATACATAAGACATATATAACACATATATAACATATATTACACAGATATAACACAGATATTACACATATATAACACATATATTAAACATATATAACATATACATAACACATACATAACACATATATTACACATGTATGAGACATATATAACATATAACGTATATAACACATATATAAGACATATATAATACATATATAACTTAAATATAACACATATATGTAACATATATGAGACATACATAACACATACATAACACATACATAACATACATAACACAAATATAACACATATGAGACATATATAACATACATAACACATATATAACACAAATATAACACATATATAACACATATATAGCACATATATGATACATATATAACACATATATAACACATATATGAGACATACATAACACATATGACAGATATGACACATATATGAGACATACATAACATATACATAACACATATATTACACATATATGAGACATTTATAACACATATATGACACATATATAACACATATATAACACATATATAACACATATATGAGACATACATAACACATACATAACAAATATATTACACATATATGAGACATATATAACACATATATGACACATATATAACACATATATAACACATATATAACACAAATATGAGACATACATAACACATATATAACACATATATGAGACGTATATAACACATATATGACACATATGTAACACAAATATAACAAATATGTGAGACATACATAACACATATATAACACATATATAATATATATGAGACATATATAACACGTATATAACACATATATAACACATATATAACACATATATGAGACATATATAACACATATATAACACATATATGAGACATACATAACACATGTAAAACATATATAACACATATAACAAGTATGTATTACATGTATAACACATATGAGACGCATATGAGACATGAGACATACATAACACATATATAACACATATAACACATATAACACATATATAAAATATATAACACAGATATAACACATATGACACATATATGAGACATACATAATACATACATAACACATACATAACACATATATTACACATATATGAGACATACATAACACATATATAACACTTATATAACATATATTAGACAGATATAACACAGATATAACACATATAAGACATATATAACATACATAACACATATATAACACAAATATAACACATATTTAACACATATATGAGACATATATAACACATATATAACACATATATAACAAATTTATGAGACATACATAACACATATATAACACATATATAACACATATATAACACATATATGAGACATATATAACACATATATAACACATATATGAGACATACATAACACATGTAAAACATATATAACACATATAACAAGTATGTAACACATGTATAACACATATGAGACGCATATGAGACATGAGACATACATAACACATATATAACACATATAACACATATAACACATATATAAAATATATAACACAGATATAACACATATGACACATATATGAGACATACATAATACATACATAACACATATATTACACATATATGAGACATACATAACACATATATAACACATATATAACATATACTAGACAGATATAACACAGATATAACACATATATAACACATATATTACACATATATGACATATACATAACACATACATAACACATATATTACACATGTATGAGACATATATAACATATAACATATATAACACATATATAAGACATATATAATACATATATAACATAAATATAACACATATATGTAACATATATGAGACATACATAACACATACATAACATACATAACACATATATAACACATATGAGACATATATAACATACATAACACATATATAACACAAATATAACACATATATAACACATATATTACACATATATGAGACATACATAACACATACATAACACATATATAACACATATAACACATATATAACATATATAACACAGATATAACACATATGACACATATATGAGATATACATAACACATATATAACACATATATAACATATATTACACAGATATAACACAGATATAACACATATATAACACATATATTACACATATATGACACATACATAACACATACATAACACATATATTACACATGCATGAGACATATATAACATATAACATATATAACACATATATGAGACATATATAATACATATATAACACAAATATAACACATATATGAGACATATATAACACATATATAACACATATAACACATATATGACACATATATGAGACATACATAACACATACATAACACATATATAACATATACTAGACAGATATAACACAGATATAACACATATATAACACATATATTACACATATATGACATATACATAACACATACATAACACATATATTACACATGTATGAGACATATATAACATATAACATATATAACACATATATAAGACATATATAATACATATATAACATAAATATAACACATATATGTAACATATATGAGACATACATAACACATACATAACATACATAACACATATATAACACATATGAGACATATATAACATACATAACACATATATAACACAAATATAACACATATATAACACATATATTACACATATATGAGACATACATAACACATACATAACACATATATAACACATATAACACATATATAACATATATAACACAGATATAACACATATGACACATATATGAGATATACATAACACATATATAACACATATATAACATATATTACACAGATATAACACAGATATAACACATATATAACACATATATTACACATATATGACACATACATAACACATACATAACACATATATTACACATGCATGAGACATATATAACATATAACATATATAACACATATATGAGACATATATAATACATATATAACACAAATATAACACATATATGAGACATATATAACACATATATAACACATATGACACATATATGACACATATATGAGACATACATAACACATACATAACACATACATAACATACATAACACATATATAACACATATGAGACATATATAACATACATAACACATATATAACACAAATATAACACATATATAACACATATATTACACATATATGAGACATACATAACACATACATAACACATATATAACACATATAACACATATATAACATATATAACACAGATATAACACATATGACACATATATGAGATATACATAACACATATATAACACATATATAACATATATTACACAGATATAACACAGATATAACACATATATAACACATATATTACACATATATGACACATACATAACACATACATAACACATATATTACACATGCATGAGACATATATAACATATAACATATATAACACATATATGAGACATATATAATACATATATAACACAAATATAACACATATATGAGACATATATAACACATATATAACACATATGACACATATATGACACATATATGAGACATACATAACACATACATAACACATACATAACATACATAACACATATATAACACATATGAGACATATATAACATACATAACACATATATAACACAAATATAACACATATATAACACATATATTACACATATATGAGACATACATAACACATATATAACACATATATAGCACATATATGAGACATATATAACACATATATAACACATATATGAGACATATATAACACATATATGACACATATATAACACATATATAACACATATATAACACAAATATGAGACATACATAACATACATAACACATACATAACATACATAACACATATATAACACATATATGAGACGTATATAACACATATATAACACATATGTAACACAAATATAACAAATATGTGAGACATACATAACACATATATAACACATATATAATATATATGAGACATATATAACACGTATATAACACATATATGAGACATATATAACACATATATAACACATTTATAACACAAAACATATTACATATATAACACGTATATGACACAAATAACACGTATATAACCCATATATAACACATATATGACACATATAGGAGACATACTCAACACATACATAACATATATTACACAGATATAACACATATTTAACACATATATAACATATATAACATATATGAGACATACATAACACATGTAAAACATATATAACACATATAACAAGTATGTAACACATGTATAACACATATGAGACGCATATGAGACATGAGACATACATAACACATATATAACACATATAACACATATAACACATATATAACATATATAACACAGATATAACACATATGACAAATATATGAGACATACATAATACATACATAACACATACATAAGACATATATAACACATATATAACATATATTACACAGATATAACACAGATATTACACATATATGACACATACATAACACATACATAACACATATTACACATGTATGAGACATATATAACATATAACATATATAACACATATAAAATACATTTATAATACATAAATAACACAAATATAACACTTATATGAGACATATGTAACACATATATAAAACATATATAACATATATTACACAGATATAACACAGATATAACACATATATTACACATATATGACACATACATAACACATACATAACACATATATTACACATGCATGAGACATATATAACATATAACATATATAACACATATATGAGACATATATAATACATATATAACACAAATATAACACATATATGAGACATATATAACACATATATAACACATATGACACATATATGACACATATATGAGACATACATAACACATACATAACACATACATAACATACATAACACATATATAACACATATGAGACATATATAACATACATAACACATATATAACACAAATATAACACATGTATAACACATATATTACACATATATGAGACATACATAACACATATATAACACATATATAGCACATATATGAGACATATATAACACATATATAACACATATATGAGACATATATAACACATATATGACACATATTTAACACATATATAACACATATATAACACAAATATGAGACCTACATAACATACATAACACATACATAACATACATAACACATATATAACACATATATGAGACGTATATAACACATATATAACACATATGTAACATATATAACACAGATATAACACATATGACACATATATGAGATATACATAACACATATATAACACATATATAACATATATTACACAGATATAACACAGATATAACACATATATAACACATATATTACACATATATGACACATACATAACACATACATAACACATATATTACACATGCATGAGACATATATAACATATAACATATATAACACATATATGAGACATATATAATACATATATAACACAAATATAACACATATATGAGACATATATAACACATATATAACACATATGACACATATATGACACATATATGAGACATACATAACACATACATAACACATACATAACATACATAACACATATATAACACATATGAGACATATATAACATACATAACACATATATAACACAAATATAACACATATATAACACATATATTACACATATATGAGACATACATAACACATACATAACACATATATAACACATATAACACATATATAACATATATAACACAGATATAACACATATGACACATATATGAGATATACATAACACATATATAACACATATATAACATATATTACACAGATATAACACAGATATAACACATATATAACACATATATTACACATATATGACACATACATAACACATACATAACACATATATTACACATGCATGAGACATATATAACATATAACATATATAACACATATATGAGACATATATAATACATATATAACACAAATATAACACATATATGAGACATATATAACACATATATAACACATATGACACATATATGACACATATATGAGACATACATAACACATACATAACACATACATAACATACATAACACATATATAACACATATGAGACATATATAACATACATAACACATATATAACACAAATATAACACATATATAACACATATATTACACATATATGAGACATACATAACACATATATAACACATATATAGCACATATATGAGACATATATAACACATATATAACACATATATGAGACATATATAACACATATATGACACATATATAACACATATATAACACATATATAACACAAATATGAGACATACATAACATACATAACACATACATAACATACATAACACATATATAACACATATATGAGACGTATATAACACATATATAACACATATGTAACACAAATATAACAAATATGTGAGACATACATAACACATATATAACACATATATAATATATATGAGACATATATAACATTTATATAACACATATATGAGACATATATAACACATATATAACACATTTATAACACAAAACATATTACATATATAACACGTATATGACACAAATAACACGTATATAACCCATATATAACACATATGAGACGCATATGTTACACGAGACATATATAACACATATATAACACATATATGAGACATATATAACACATATATAACACATATATAACACATGTATATAACAAAACATATATAACATATATAACACATATATGACACATATAGGAGACATACTCAACACATACATAACATATATTACACAGATATAACACATATTTAACACATATATAACATATATAACATATATGAGACATACATAACACATGTAAAACATATATAACACATATAACAAGTATGTAACACATGTATAACACATATGAGACGCATATGAGACATGAGACATACATAACACATATATAACACATATAACACATATAACACATATATAACATATATAACACAGATATAACACATATGACAAATATATGAGACATACATAATACATACATAACACATACATAAGACATATATAACACATATATAACATATATTACACAGATATAACACAGATATTACACATATATGACACATACATAACACATACATAACACATATTACACATGTATGAGACATATATAACATATAACATATATAACACATATAAAATACATTTATAATACATAAATAACACAAATATAACACTTATATGAGACATATGTAACACATATATAAAACATATATAACATATATTACACAGATATAACACAGATATAACACATATATTACACATATATGACACATACATAACACATACATAACACATATATTACACATGCATGAGACATATATAACATATAACATATATAACACATATATGAGACATATATAATACATATATAACACAAATATAACACATATATGAGACATATATAACACATATATAACACATATGACACATATATGACACATATATGAGACATACATAACACATACATAACACATACATAACATACATAACACATATATAACACATATGAGACATATATAACATACATAACACATATATAACACAAATATAACACATGTATAACACATATATTACACATATATGAGACATACATAACACATATATAACACATATATAGCACATATATGAGACATATATAACACATATATAACACATATATGAGACATATATAACACATATATGACACATATTTAACACATATATAACACATATATAACACAAATATGAGACCTACATAACATACATAACACATACATAACATACATAACACATATATAACACATATATGAGACGTATATAACACATATATAACACATATGTAACACAAATATAACAAATATGTGAGACATACATAACACATATATAACACATATATAATATATATGAGACATATATAACACGTATATAACACATATATGAGACATATATAACACATATATAACACATTTATAACACAAAACATATTACATATATAACACGTATATGACACAAATAACACGTATATAACACATATATAACACATATGAGACGCATATGTTACACGAGACATATATAACACATATATAACACATATATTACACATATATGAGACATACATAACAAATATATATCACATATATATTATATATTACACAGATATAACACATATATAACACATATATGATACATATATAACACATATATAACACATATATAACACATGTATATAACAAAACATATATAACATATATAACACATATATGACACATATAGGAGACATACTCAACACATACATAACATATATTACACAGATATAACACATATTTAACACATATATAACATATATAACATATATGAGACATACATAACACATGTAAAACATATATAACACATATAACAAGTATATAACACATATATAACACATATGAGACGCATATGAGACATGAGACATACATAACACATATATAACACATATAACACAGATATAACACATATGACAAATATATGAGACATACATAATACATACATAACACATACATAACACATATATAACAAATATATAACATATATTACACAGATTATGAACACTTATATGAGACATATGTAACACATATATAACACTTGTGAGACATATAACATACATAACACATATATAACACAAATATAACCCATATATAACACATATATTACACATATATGAGACATACATAACACATATATAACAAATATATAGCACATATATGAGACATATATATCACATATATAAAACATATATGAGACATACATAACACATATAAAACATATATAACACATATAACACGTATATAACACATATATAACACATGTGAGACGCATATGAGACATGAGACATAAATAACAGATGTATAACACATATAACACATATATAACACATATATAACATATATAATTCAGATATAACACATATGACACATATATGAGACATACATAATACATACATACCACATATGACAGATATGACACATATATGAGACATATATAACATATATATAACACGTATATAACACATGTATATAACAAAACATATATAACATATATAACAGATATATGACACATATAGGAGACATACTCAACACATACATAACATATATTACACAGATATAACATATATTTAACACATATATAACATATATAACATATATGAGACATACATAACACATGTAAAACATATAAAACACAGATATAACACATATGACAAATATATGAGACATACATAATACATACATAACACATACATAACACATATATAACACATATATTACACATATATGAGACATACATAACACATATATAACACATATGACAGATATGACACATATATGAGACATATATAACACATATATAAAACATATATAACACATATATAACACATATATAACACATGTATAACACAAAACAGATATAACATATATAACACATATATGACACGTATATAACACATATATAACACATATATGAGATATATATATCATATGTAACACATTTATAACACAAAACATATATAACATATATAACACATATATGACACATATATAACACATGTATGAGACATATATAACATATAACATATATAACACATATATAACACATATGACACATAAATGAGACATATATAACACATATATAACAAATATATGAGACATACATAACACATATAAAACATATATAACACATATAACACGTATATAACACATATATAACACATATATGAGACATACATAACACATATAAAACATATACAACACATATAACAAGTATATAACACATATATAACACATAAGAGACGCATATGAGACATGAGACATACATAACACATATATAACACATATAACACATATATAACACATATATAACATATATAATACAGATATAACACATATGACACATATATGAGACATACATAATACATACATAACACATATGACAGATATGACACATATATGAGACATATATAACACATATATGACACATATATAACACATATATAACACGTATATAACACATGTATATAACAAAACACATATAACATATATAACAGATATATGACACATATAGGAGACATACTCAACACATACATAACATATATTACACAGATATAACACATATTTAACACATATATAACATATATAACATATATGAGACATACATAACACATGTAAATCATATATAACACATATAACAAGTATATAACACATGTATAACACATATGAGACTCATATGAGAAATGAGACATACATAACACATATATAACACATATAACACATATAACACATATATAACATATATAACACAGATATAACACATATGACAAATATATGAGACATATATAATACATACATAACACATTCATAACACATATATAACATATATATTACACATATATGAGACATACATAACACATATATAACACATATGACAGATATGACACATATATGAGACATATATAACACATATATAAAATATATATAACACATATATAACACATATATAACACATGTATAACACAAAACAGATATAACATATATAAGACATATATGACACGTATATAACACATATATAACACATATATGAGATATATATATCATATGTAACACATTTATAACACAAAACATATATAACATATATAACACATATATGACACATATATAACACATGTATGAGACATATATAACATATAACATATATAACACATATATAACACATATGACACATATATGAGACATATATAACACATATATAACAAATATATGAGACATACATAACACATATAAAACATATATAACACATATAACACGTATATAACACATATATAACACATATATGAGACATACATAACACATATAAAACATATACAACACATATAACAAGTATATAACACATATATAACACATAAGAGACGCATATGAGACATTAGACATACATAACACATATATAACACATATAACACATATATAACACATATATAACATATATAATACAGATATAACACATATGACACATATATGAGACATACATAATACATACATAACACATATGACAGATAGGACACATATATGAGACATATATAACACATATATGACACATATATAACACATATATAACACGTATATAACACATGTATATAACAAAACATATATAACATATATAACAGATATATGACACATATAGGAGACATACTCAACACATACATAACATATATTACACAGATATAACACATATTTAACACATATATAACATATATAACATATATGAGACATACATAACACATGTAAAACATATATAACACATATAACAAGTATATAACACATGTATAACACATATGAGACGCATATGAGAAATGAGACATACATATATAACACATATAACACATATATAACATATATAACACAGATATAACACATATGACAAATATATGAGACATACATAATACATACATAACACATACATAACACATATATAACACATATATTTCACATATATGAGACATATATAACACATATATAACACATATATAACATATATTACACAGATATAACACGTATATAACACATATATGAGACATACATAACACATACATAACACATATATTACACATATATGAGACAAATATGAGACATACATAACATACATAACACATACATAACATACATAACACGTATATAACACATGTATATAACAAAACATATATAACATATATAACAGATATATGACACATATAGGAGACATACTCAACACATACATAACATATATTACACAGATATAACACATATTTAACACATATATAACATATATAACATATATGAGACATACATAACACATGTAAAACATATATAACACATATAACAAGTATATAACACATGTATAACACATATGAGACGCATATGAGAAATGAGACATACATAACACATATATAACACATATTACACATATAACACATATATAACATATATAACACAGATATAACACATATGACAAATATATGAGACATACATAATACATACATAACACATACATAACACATATATAACACATATATTACACATATATGAGACATACATAACACATATATAACACATATATAACATATATTACACAGATATAACACAGATATTACACATATATGACACATACATAACACATACATAACACATATATTACACATGTATGAGACAAATATGAGACATACATAACATACATAACACATACATAACATACATAACACGTATATAACACATGTATATAACAAAACATATATAACATATATAACAGATATATGACACATATAGGAGACATACTCAACACATACATAACATATATTACACAGATATAACACATATTTAACACATATATAACATATATAACATATATGAGACATACATAACACATGTAAAACATATATAACACATATAACAAGTATATAACACATGTATAACACATATGAAACGCATATGAGAAATGAGACATACATAACACATATATAACACATATAACACATATAACACATATATAACATATATAACACAGATATAACACATATGACAAATATATGAGACATACATAATACATACATAACACATACATAACACATATATAACACATATATTACACATATATGAGACATACATAACACATATATAACACATATGACAGATATGACACATATATGAGACATATATAACACATATATAAAACATATATAACACATATATAACACATATATAACACATGTATAACACAAAACAGATATAACATATATAACACATATATGACACGTATATAACACATATATAACACATATATGAGATATATATATCATATGTAACACATTTATAACACAAAACATATATTACATATATAGCACATATATGACACATATATAACACATGTATGAGACATATATAACATATAACATATATAACACATATATAACACATATGACACATATATGAGACATATATAACACATATATAACAAATATATGAGACATACATAACACATATAAAACATATATAACACATATAACACGTATATAACACATATATAACACATATATGAGACATACATAGCACATATAAAACATATACAACACATATAACAAGTATATAACACATATATAACACATAAGAGACGCATATGAGACATGAGACATACATAACACATATATAACACATATAACACATATATAACACATATATAACATATATAATACAGATATAACACATATGACACATATATGAGACATACATAATACATACATAACACATATGACAGATAGGACACATATATGAGACATATATAACACATATATGACACATATATAACACATATATTACACAGATATAACACATATTTAACACATATATAACATATATAACATATATGAGACATACATAACACATGTAAAACATATATAACACATATAACAAGTATATAACACATGTGTAACACATATGAGACGCATATGAGAAATGAGACATACATATATAACACATATAACACATATATAACATATATAACACAGATATAACACATATGACAAATATATGAGACATACATAATACATACATAACACATACATAACACATATATAACACATATATTACACATATATGAGACATACATAACACATATATAACACATATATAACATATATTACACAGATATAACACGTATATAACACATATATGAGACATACATAACACATACATAACACATATATTACACATATATGAGACAAATATGAGACATACATAACATACATAACACATACATAACATACATAACACGTATATAACACATGTATATAACAAAACATATATAACATATATAACAGATATATGACACATATAGGAGACATACTCAACACATACATAACATATATTACACAGATATAACACATATTTAACACATATATAACATATATAACATATATGAGACATACATAACACATGTAAAACATATATAACACATATAACAAGTATATAACACATGTATAACACATATGAGACGCATATGAGAAATGAGACATACATAACACATATATAACACATATAACACATATAACACATATATAACATATATAACACAGTTATAACACATATGACAAATATATGAGACATACATAATACATACATAACACATACATAACACATATATAACACATATATTACACATATATGAGACATACATAACACATATATAACACATATATAACATATATTACACAGATATAACACAGATATTACACATATATGACACATACATAACACATACATAACACATATATTACACATGTATGAGACATATATAACATATAACATATATAACACATATATAACACTTATGAGACATATATAACATACATAACACATATATAACAAAAATATAACATATATATAACACATATATTGCACATATATGAGACATACATAACACATATATAACACATATATAGCACAGATAAAAAACATATATAACACATATATAACACATATATGAGACATACATAACACATATAAAATATATATAACACATATAACACGTATATAACACATATATAACACATGTGAGACGCATATGAGACATGAGACATAAATAACAGATGTATAACACATATAACACATATATAACACATATATAACATATATAATACAGATATAACACATATGACACATATATGAGACATACATAATACATACATAACACATATGACAGATATGACCCATATATGAGACATACATAACACATACATAACAAATATATTACACATATATGAGACAAATATGAGACATACATAACATACATAACACATACATAACATACATAACACATATATAACACATATATGAGACGTATATAACACATATATAACACATAAGTAACACAAATATAACAAATATGTGAGACATACATAACACATATTTAACACATATATAACATATATTACACAGGTATAACACATATTTAACACATATGAGACATATAAAACACATATATAACATATATCACACATATATGAGACATATATAACACAAAACATATATAATATATATGACACATATATAACACGTATATAACACATATATGAGACATATATAACACATATATAACACATATATAACACATATATAACACATATATAACACATATATGAGACATATATAACACATATATAACACATATGACACATATATGAGACATATATAACACATATATAACAAATATATGAGACATACATAACACATATAAAACATATATAACACATATAACACGTATATAACACATATATAACACATATATGAGACATACATAACACATATAAAACATATACAACACATATAACAAGTATATAACACATATATAACACATAAGAGACGCATATGAGACATGAGACATACATAACACATTTATAACACATATAACACATATATAACATATATAATACAGATATAACACATATGACACATATATGAGACATACATATTACATACATAACACATATGACAGATATGACACATATATGAGACATATATAACACATATATGACACATATATAACACATATATAACACGTATATAACACATATATGGGACATATATAACACATATATGACATATATAACACATATAGGAGACATACATAACACATATATAACATATATTTAACACATATAACATATATATAACACATATATAACATATATAACACATATATATCACGTATATAACACATATGTGAGACATATATGAGACAGTGCATTATATATTAAATGTTTTATTATTATTATTATATATAACACATATATAACACATATATAACACATATATAACACATATATAACACATATATAACACATATATAACACAAATATGAGACATACATAACATACATAACACATACATAACATACATAACACATATATAACACATATATGAGATATGAGACGTATATAACACATATATAACACATATATAAGACATATATAACACAAAACATATATAACATATATGACACATATATAACACGTATATAACACATATATGAGACATATATAACACATATATAATTCATATATGTGTTATATATGTGTTATGTATGTTATGTATGTGTTATGTATGTTATGTATGTCTCATATTTGTGTAATATATATCATATATGTGTTATATATGTCTCATATGTGTTATATACTTATTACATATGTGTTATATATTTGTTATATACGTCTCATATATGTGTTATATATGTGTTATGTATGTTATGTATGTTTCTATGTATGTTCTGTATGTCTCATATATGTGTTATATATGTGTTATATATGTCTCATATATGTGTTATATATGTGTTATTTATGTCTCATGTCTCATATGCGTCTCACATGTGTTATATATGTGTTATATACGTGTTATATGTGTTATATATGTTTTATATTTGTTATGTATGTCTCATATATGTGTTATATATGTGTTATATATGTGTTATGTATGTGTTATGTATTTTATGTATGTCTCATATTTGTGTTATATATGTGTTATGTATGTTATGTATGTTTCTAAGTATGTTATGTATGTCTCATATATGTGTTATATATGTGTTATATATGTGTTATATATGTGTTATATACGTCTCATACATGTGTTATATATGTGTTATGTTTGTTATTTATGTGTTATGTATGTTATGTATGTCTCATATTTGTGTTATATATGTGTTATATATGTGTTATATATGTGTTATATATGTGTTATATAACTGTCATATATGTGTTATATATGTGTTTTTTATGTCTCATGTCTCATACGCGTCTCACATGTGTTATATATGTGTTATATACGTGTTATATGTGTTATATATGTTTTATATGTGTTATGTATGTCTCATATATGTGCTATATATGTGTTATATATGTGTTATGTATGTCTCATATATGTGTAATATATGTGTTATATATGTGTTATATTTGTGTTTTATATGTGTTATGTATGTTATATATGTCTCATATGTTATATATATGTGTTATGTATGTTATGTATGTGTTATGTATGTGTTATTTATGTGTCATATATGTGTTATATATGTTATATGTTATATATGTCTCATACATGTGTTATATATGTGTTGTGTATGTGTTATGTATGTGTCATATATGTGTTATATTTGTGTTATATATGTGTTATATATATCTCATATATATGTTATATATGTCTCATACATGTGTTATATATGGGTTATGTATGTGTTATGTGTGTGTCATATATGTGTCATATATGTGTTATATGTTATATATGTTTTGTGTTATACATGTGTTATATATGTTATATATGTGTTATATATGTTATATATGTGTTATATCTGTGTTATAGCTGTGTAATATATGTTATATATGTGTTATATATGTGTTATGTTTGTCTCATATATGTGTAATATATGTGTTATATATGTGTTATATATGTGTTATGTATGTGTTATGTATGTCTCATATATGTGTCATATATCTGTCATATGTGTTATGTATGTATTATGTATTTCTCATATATGTTATATATGTGTTATATCTGTGTTATATATGTTATATATGTGTTATATGTGTTATATATGTGTTATGTATGTCTCATGTCTCATATGCGTCTCATATGTGTTATATATGTGTTATATACTTGTTATGTGTGTTATATATGTTTTATATGTGTTATGTATGTCTCATATATGTGTTATATATGTGTTATATATGTCTTATATATGTGTTATATATTTGTTATATATATGTTATATATGTGTTATATATGTCTCATATATGTGTTATATCTGTGTTATATCTGTGTAATATGTGTTATATATGTGTTATATATGTGTTATATTTGTGTTATATATGTGTTATGAATGTTATATATGTCTCATATGTGTTATATATGTGTTATGTATGTGTTATGTATGTCTCATTTATGTGTCATATATGTGTCATATGTGTTATATATGTTATATGTTATATATGTCTCATATATGTGTTATATATGTTATATATGTTTTGTGTTATATATGTGTTACATAATATATATATATCTCATATAGGTGTTATATATGTTATATCTGTTTTGTGTTATACATGTGTTATATATGTGTTATATATGTGTTATATATGTGTAATATATGTGTTATATATGTGTTATATTTGTGTTATATATGTGTTATGTATGTTATATATGTCTCATATGTGTTATATATGTGTTATGTATGTGTTATGTATGTCTCATTTATGTGTCATATATGTGTCATATGTGTTATATATGTTATATATGTCTCATATATGTGTTATATATGTTATATATGTTTTGTGTTATATATGTGTTACATATGATATAAATATCTCATATATGTGTTATATATGTTATATCTGTTTTGTGTTATACATGTGTTATATATGTGTTATTTATATGTTATATATTTGTTATATACGTCTCATATATGTGTTATATATGTGTTATGTATGTTATGTATGTGTTATGTATGTTATGTATGTCTCATATTTGTGTTATATATGTGTTATATTTGTGTTATATATGTCTCATATATGTGTTATATACGTGTTATTTATTTCTCATGTCTCATACGCGTCTCACATGTGTTATATATGTGTTATATACGTGTTATATGTGTTATATATGTTTTATATGTGTTATGTATGTTATATATGTCTCATATATGTTATATATGTTTTATGTATGTGTTATGTATGTCTCATTTATGTGTCATATATATGTTATATCTGTTTTGTGTTATACATGTGTTATATATGTGTTATATATGTGTTATATATGTGTAATATATGTGTTATATCTGTGTAATATATGTTATGTATGTGTTGAGTATGTCTCCTATATGTGTCATATATGTGTTATATATGTTATATATGTTTTGTTATATACATGTGTTATATATGTGTTATATATGTGTTATATATGTTATATATGTGTTATATATGTTATATATGTGTTATATATGTGTTATATCTGTGTAATATATGTTATATATGCGTTATATATGTGTTATGTATGTCTCCTATATGTGTCATATATGTGTTATATATGTTATATATGTTTTGTTATATACATGTGTTATATATGTGTTATATACGTGTTAAATATGTTATATATGTGTTATATATGTTATAAATGTGTTATATATGTGTTATGTATGTCTCCTATATGTGTCATATACGTGTTATATATGTTATATATGTTTTGTTATATACATGTGTTATATATGTGTGATATATGTGTTATATATGTTATATATGTGTTATATATGTTATATATGTGTTATATATGTGTTATATCTGTGTAATATATGTTATATATGCATTATATATGTGTTATGTATGTCTCATATATGTGTCATATATGTGTTATATATGTGTCATATGTGTTATAAATTTCTTATTAATGTCTCATATATGTGTTATATTTGTGTTATATATGTGTTATATATGTTATATATGTTTTATATATGTGTTATATCTGTGTAATATATGTCATATATGTGTTATATATGTGTCATATGTGTTATATACGTATTACATATGTGTTATATATGTGTTATATATGTGTTATATACATTACATATATGTGTTATATATGTGTTATATATGTCTCATATATGTGTCATATATGTAGATGTGTTATATCTGTGTATTATATGTTATGTATGTGTTGAGTATGTCTCCTATATGTGTCATATATGTGTTATATATGTTATATATGTTTTGTTATATACATGTGTTATATATGTGTTATATATGTTATATATGTGTTATATATGTGTTATATCTGTGTAATATATGTTATATATGCGTTATATATGTGTTATGTATGTCTCATATATGTGTCATATATGTGTTATATATGTGTTATATATGTCTCATATATGTGTTATATATGTGTTTTATTTGTGTTATATATGTCTCATATATGTGTCATATGTGGTATAAATTTGTTATTAATGTCTCATATATGTGTTATATTTGTGTTATATATGTGTTATATATGTTATATATGTGTTATATATGAGTTATATCTGTGTAATATATGTCATATATGTGTTATATATGTCTCATATGTGTTATATACGTATTACATATGTGTTATATATGTGTTATATACGTCTCATATATGTGTCATATATGTGTTATGTATGTTATGTATGTTTCTATGTATGTTATGTATGTCTCATATATGTGTTATATATGTGTTATATATGTGTTATATATGTGTTATATATGTCTATTATATGTGCTATATATGTGTTATATATGTGTTATATATGTGTTATATACGTCTCATATATGTGTTATATATGTGTTATGTATGTTATGTATGTCTCATATTTGTGTTATATATGTGTTATATATGTGTTATATATGTGTTATATTTGTGTTATATGTGTTCTATATGTGTTATATATGTGTTATATATGTGTTATATATGTCTCATATGTGTTATATATGTGTTATGTATGTTTCATATATGTGTCATATATGTGTCATATGTGTTATAAATGTGTTATTAATGTCTCATATATGTGTTATATTTGTGTTATATATGTGTTATATATGTTATATATGTGTTATATATGTGTTATATCTGTGTAATATATGTCATATATGTGTTATATATGTCTTATATGTGTTATATACGTATTACATATGTGTTATATATGTATATATATGTTAGGTATTTGTTATATATGTGTTATATATGTGTTATATATGTGTTATATTTGTGTTATATATGTGTTATGTATGTTATATATGTCTCATATGTGTTATATATGTGTTATGTATGTGTTATGTATGTCTCATTTATGTGTCATATATGTGTCATATGTGTTATATATGTTATATGTTATATATGTCTCATATATGTGTTATATATGTTATATATGTTTTGTGTTATATATGTGTTACATATGATATATATATCTCATATATCTGTTATATATTTTATATCTTTTTTGTGTTATACATGTGTTATATATGTGTTATATATGTGTTATATATGTATAATATGTGTGTTATATATGTGTTATATTTGTGTTATATATGTGTTATGTATGTGTTATGTATGTCTCATTTATGTGTCATATATGTGTCATATGTGTTATATATGTTATATGTTATATATGTCTCATATATGTGTTATATATGTTATATCTGTTTTGTGTTATGTATGTGCTATATATGTGTTATATATGTGTTATGTATGTCTCATATATGTGTAATATATGTGTTATATATGTGTTATATTTGTGTTTTATATGTGTTATGTATGTTATGTATGTGTCATATATGTGTTATATTTGTGTTATATATGTGTTTTATATGTCTCATATATGTCTTATATATGTTATATGTTACATATGTCTCATACATGTCTTATATATGTGTTATGTATGTGTTATGTATGTGTCATATATGTGTCATATATGTGTTATATATGTTATATATGTTTTGTGTTATACATGTGTTATATATGTTATATATGTCTTATATATGTTATATATGTGTTATATATGTGTTATATCTGTGTTATAGCTGTGTAATATATGTTATATATGTGTTATATATGTGTTATATATGTGTTATATATGTGTTATATATGTCTCTATAATATGTTAGATATATGTTATATTTGTGTTATATATGTGTTATGTATGTTATATATGTCTCATATGTGTTATATATGTGTTATATATGTGTTATATACGTCTCATATATGTTATATATGTGTTATGTATGTTATGTATGTGTTATGTATGTTATGTATGTCTCATATATGTGTTATATATGTGTTATATATGTGTTATATATGTGTTATATACGTCTCATATATGTGTTATATATGTGTTATGAATGTTATGTATGTGTTATGTATGTTATGTATGTCTCATATTTGTGTTATATATGTGTTATATATGTGTCATATATGTGTTATATATGTTATATGTTATATATGTCTCATACATATGTTATATATGTGTTATGTATGTGTTATGTATGTGTCATATATGTGTTATATTTGTGTTATATATGTCTCATATATGTGTTATATATGTTATATGTTACATATGTCTCATACATGTCTTATATATGTGTTATGTATGTGTTATGTATGTGTCATATATGTGTCATATATGTGTTATATATGTTATATATGTTTTGTGTTATACATGTGTTATATATGTTATATATGTGTTATATATGTTATATATGTGTTATATATGTGTTATATCTGTGTTATAGCTGTGTAATATATGTTATATATGTGTTATATATGTGTTATATATGTGTTATATATGTGTTATATATGTCTCATATATGTGTTATATCTGTGTTATATCTGTGTAATATGTGTTATATATGTGTTATATATGTGTTAAGTATGTCTCATAAATGTGTTATATAAGTGCTATATATGTGTTATATATGTCTCTATTATGTGTTAGATATATGTTATATTTGTGTTATATATGTGTTATGTATGTTATATATGTCTCATATGTGTTATATATGTGTTATATATGTGTTATATACATCTCATATATGTTATATATGTGTTATGTATGTTATGTATGTGTTATGTATGTTATGTATGTCTCATATATGTGTTATATATGTGTTATATATGTGTTATATATGTGTTATATACGTCTCATATATGTGTTATATATGTGTTATGAATGTTATGTATGTGTTATGTATGTTATGTATGTCTCATATTTGTGTTATATATGTGTTATATATGTGTTATTTATGTGTTATATGTGTCTCATATTTGTGTTATATATGTTTTATATATGTGTTATATATGTGTTATATATGTGTTATATGTGTCTCATATATGTGTTATATATGTGTTATTTATGTCTCATGTCTCATATGCATCTCACATGTGTTATATATGTGTTATATACGTGTTATATGTGATATATATGTTTTATGTGTTATGTATGTCTCATATATGTGCTATATATGTGTTATATATATGTTATGTATGTCTCATATATGTGTAATATATGTGTTATATATGTGTTATATTTGTGTTTTATATGTGTTATGTATGTTATGTATGTGTCATATATGTGTTATATTTGTGTTATATATGTGTTATATATGTCTCATATATGTGTTATATATGTTATATGTTACATATGTCTCATACATGTCTTATATATGTGTTATGTATGTGTTATGTATGTGTCATTTATGTGTCATATATGTGTTATATATGTTATATATGTTTTGTGTTATACATGTGTAATATATGTTATATATGTCTTATATATGTTATATATGTGTTATATATGTGTTATATCTGTGTTATAGCTGTGTAATATATGTTATATATGTGTTATATATGTGTTATATATGTGTTATATATGTGTTATATATGTCTCATATATGTGTTATATCTGTGTTATATCTGTGTAATATGTGTTATATATGTGTTATATATGTGTTAAGTATGTCTCATAAATGTGTTATATAAGTGCTATATATGTGTTATATATGTCTCTATTATGTGTTAGATATATGTTATATTTGTTTTATATATGTGTTATGTATGTTATATATGTCTCATATGTGTTATATATGTGTTATATATGTGTTATATACGTCTCATATATGTTATATATGTGTTATGTATGTTATGTATGTGTTATGTATGTTATGTATGTCTCATATATGTGTTATATATGTCTCATATATGTGTTATATATGTGTTATATATGTGTTATATACGTCTCATATATGTGTTATATATGTGTTATGAATGTTATGTATGTGTTATGTATGTTATGTATGTCTCATATTTGTGTTATATATGTGTTATATATGTGTTATATATGTGTTATATGTGTCTCATATTTGTGTTATATATGTGTTAAATATGTGTTATATATGTGTTATATATGTGTTATATGTGTCTCATATATGTGTTATATATGTGTTATTTATGTCTCATGTCTCATATGCATCTCACATGTGTTATATATGTGTTATATACGTGTTATATGTGTTATATATGTTTTATGTGTTATGTATGTCTCATATATGTGCTATATATGTGTTATATATGTGTTATGTATGTCTCATATATGTGTAATATATGTGTTATATATGTGTTATATTTGTGTTTTATATGTGTTATGTATGTTATGTATGTGTTATGTATGTGATATGTATGTGTCATATATGTGTTATATATGTTATATATGTTTTGTGTTATACATGTGTTATATATGTTATATATGTCTTATATATGTTATATATGTGTTATATATGTCTCTATTATGTGTTAGATATATGTTATATTTGTGTTATATATGTGTTATGTATGTTATATATGTCTCATATGTGTTATATATGTGTAATATACGTCTCATATATGTTATATATGTGTTACGTATGTTATGTATGTGTTATGTATGTTATGTATGTCTCATATATGTGTTATATATGTGTTATATATGTGTTATATATGTGTTATATACGTCTCATATATGTGTTATATATGTGTTATGAATGTTATGTATGTGTTATGTATGTTATGTATGTCTCATATTTGTGTTATATATGTGTTATATATGTGTTATATATGTGTTATATATGTGTTATATTTGTGTTATATATGTGTTATATGTGTCTCATATATGTGTTATATATGTGTTATTTATGTCTCATGTCTCATATGCATCTCACATGTGTTATATATGTGTTATATACGTGTTATATGTGTTATATATGTTTTATGTGTTATGTATGTCTCATATATGTGCTATATATGTGTTATATATGTGTTATATTTGTGTTTTATATGTGTTATGTATGTTATGTATGTGTCATATATGTGTTATATTTGTGTTATATATTAGTTATATATTTCTCATATATGTGTTATATATGTTATATGTTACATATGTCTCATACATGTCTTATATATGTGTTATGTATGTGTTATGTATGTGTCATATATGTGTCATATATGTGTTATATATGTTATATATGTTTTGTGTTATACATGTGTTATATATGTTATATATGTCCTATATATGTTATATATGTGTTATATATGTGTTATATCTGTGTTATAGCTGTGTAATATATGTTATATATGTGTTATATATGTGTTATATATGTGTTATATATGTGTTATATATGTCTCATATATGTGTTATATCTGTGTTATATCTGTGTAATATGTGTTATATATGTGTTATATATGTGTTAAGTACGTCTCATAAATGTGTTATATAAGTGCTATATATGTGTTATATATGTCTCTATTATGTGTTAGATATATGTTATATTTGTGTTATATATGTGTTATGTATGTTATATATGTCTCATATGTGTTATATATGTGTTATATATGTGTTATATACGTCTCATATATGTTATATATGTGTTATGTATGTTATGTATGTGTTATGTATGTTATGTATGTCTCATATATGTGTTATATATGTGTTATATATGTGTTATATATGTGTTATATACGTCTCATATATGTGTTATATATGTGTTATGAATGTTATGTATGTGTTATGTATGTTATGTATGTCTCATATTTGTGTTATATATGTGTTATATATGTGTCATATATGTGTTATATATGTTATATGTTATATATGTCTCATACATGTGTTATATATGTGTTATGTATGTGTTATGTATGTGTCATATATGTGTTATATTTGTGTTATATATGTGTTATATATGTCTCATATATGTGTTATATATGTTATATGTTACATATGTCTCATACATGTCTTATATATGTGTTATGTATGTGTTATGTATGTGTCATATATGTGTCATATATGTGTTATATATGTTATATATGTTTTGTGTTATACATGTGTTATATATGTTATATATGTGTTATATATGTTATATATGTGTTATATATGTGTTATATCTGTGTTATAGCTGTGTAATATATGTTATATATGTGTTATATATGTGTTATATATGTGTTATATATGTGTTATATATGTCTCATATATGTGTTATATCTGTGTTATATCTGTGTAATATGTGTTATATATGTGTTATATATGTGTTAAGTATGTCTCATAAATGTGTTATATAAGTGCTATATATGTGTTATATATGTCTCTATTATGTGTTAGATATATGTTATATTTGTGTTATATATGTGTTATGTATGTTATATATGTCTCATATGTGTTATATATGTGTTATATATGTGTTATATACGTCTCATATATGTTATATATGTGTTATGTATGTTATGTATGTGTTATGTATGTTATGTATGTCTCATATATGTGTTATATATGTGTTATATATGTGTTATATATGTGTTATATACGTCTCATATATGTGTTATATATGTGTTATGAATGTTATGTATGTGTTATGTATGTTATGTATGTCTCATATTTGTGTTATATATGTGTTATATATGTGTTATATATGTGTTATATATGTGTTATATGTGTCTCATATTTGTGTTATATATGTGTTATATATGTGTTATATATGTGTTATATATGTGTTATATGTGTCTCATATATGTGTTATATATGTGTTATTTATGTCTCATGTCTCATATGCATCTCACATGTGTTATATTTGTGTTATATACGTGTTATATGTGTTATATATGTTTTATGTGTTATGTATGTCTCATATATGTGCTATATATGTGTTATATATGTGTTATGTATGTCTCATATATGTGTAATATATGTGTTATATATGTGTTATATTTGTGTTTTATATGTGTTATGTATGTTATGTATGTGTCATATATGTGTTATATTTGTGTTATATATGTGTTATATATGTCTCATATATGTGTTATATATGTTATATGTTACATATGTCTCATACATGTCTTATATATGTGTTATGTATGTGTTATGTATGTGTCATATATGTGTCATATATGTGTTATATATGTTATGTGTTATACATGTGCTATATATATTATATATGTCTTATATATGTTATATATGTGTTATATATGTCTCTATTATGTGTTAGATATATGTTATATTTGTGTTATATATGTGTTATGTATGTTATATATGTCTCATATGTGTTATATATGTGTTATATATGTGTTATATACGTCTCATATATGTTATATATGTGTTATGTATGTTATGTATGTGTTATGTATGTTATGTATGTCTCATATATGTGTTATATATGTGTTATATATGTGTTATATATGTGTTATATACGTCTCATATATGTGTTATATATGTGTTATGAATGTTATGTATGTGTTATGTATGTTATGTATGTCTCATATTTGTGTTATATATGTGTTATATATGTGTTATTTATGTGTTATATGTGTCTCATATTTGTGTTATATATGTGTTATATATGTGTTATATATGTGTTATATATGTGTTATATGTGTCTCATATATGTGTTATATATGTGTTATTTATATCTCATGTCTCATATGCATCTCACATGTGTTATATATGTGTTATATACGTGTTATATGTGTTATATATGTTTTATGTGTTATGTATGTCTCATATATGTGCTATATATGTGTTATATATATGTTATGTATGTCTCATATATGTGTAATATATGTGTTATATATGTGTTATATTTGTGTTTTATATGTGTTATGTATGTTATGTATGTGTCATATATGTGTTATATTTGTGTTATATATGTGTTATATATGTCTCATATATGTGTTATATATGTTATATGTTACATATGTCTCATACATGTCTTATATATGTGTTATGTATGTGTTATGTATGTGTCATATATGTGTCATATATGTGTTATATATGTTATATATGTTTTGTGTTATACATGTGTTATATATGATATATATGTCTTATATATGTTATATATGTGTTATATATGTGTTATATCTGTGTTATAGCTGTGTAATATATGTTATATATGTGTTATATATGTGTTATATATGTGTTATATATGTGTTATATATGTCTCATATATGTGTTATATCTGTGTTATATCTGTGTAATATGTGTTATATATGTGTTATATATGTGTTAAGTATGTCTCATAAATGTGTTATATAAGTGCTATATATGTGTTATATATGTCTCTATTATGTGTTAGATATATGTTATATTTGTTTTATATATGTGTTATGTATGTTATATATGTCTCATATGTGTTATATATGTGTTATATATGTGTTATATACGTCTCATATATGTTATATATGTGTTATGTATGTTATGTCTGGTTATGTATGTTATGTATGTCTCATATATGTGTTATATATGTGTTATATATGTGTTATATATGTGTTATATACGTCTCATATATGTGTTATATATGTGTTATGAATGTTATGTATGTGTTATGTATGTTATGTATGTCTCATATTTGTGTTATATATGTGTTATATATGTGTTATATATGTGTTATATGTGTCTCATATTTGTGTTATATATGTGTTAAATATGTGTTATATATGTGTTATATATGTGTTATATGTGTCTCATATATGTGTTATATATGTGTTATTTATGTCTCATGTCTCATATGCATCTCACATGTGTTATATATGTGTTATATACGTGTTATATGTGTTATATATGTTTTATGTGTTATGTATGTCTCATATATGTGCTATATATGTGTTATATATGTGTTATGTATGTCTCATATATGTGTAATATATGTGTTATATATGTGTTATATTTGTGTTTTATATGTGTTATGTATGTTATGTATGTGTTATGTATGTGATATGTATGTGTCATATATGTGTTATATATGTTATATGTTATATATGTCTCATACATGTGTTATATATGTGTTATGTATGTGTTATGTATGTGTCATATATGTGTTATATTTGTGTTATATATGTGTTATATATGTCTCATATATGTGTTATATATGTTATATGTTACATATGTCTCATACATGTGTTATATATGTGTTATGTATGTGTTATGTATGTGTCATATATGTGTCATATATGTGTTATATATGTTATATATGTTTTGTGTTATACATGTGTTACATATGTTATATATGTCTTATATATGTTATATATGTGTTATATCTGTGTTATAGCTGTGTAATATATGTTATATATGTGTTATATATGTGTTATATATGTGTTATATATGTCTCATATATGTGTTATATTTGTGTTATATATGTGCTATATATGTCTTA